>JAAAKQ030099264.1:1730-14438 GCA_010016005.3 Zanna intricata
ATTCAACCAAGAATTTTGTATATGTTATTAGCCTATAGCCTACGGGTGTGTGTGTGTGTGTGTGTGTGTGTGTGTGTTTGTTAATTGGCAGTTTTGTCTGTTAGCCTTCTAGTAGTATCTGGATTGATTACCTTCTCACAAGATAGATAAAAAAGAAACAAAAATAAAAAAAAGAAAGGAATAAAAAAAAGTAACCAACAACAACAACAACAACCAGTTGTCCCACAACAGTAAAATGTACTTTCGATGTTTTCTCAACGAGTGACTGATGGTACGTCCAAAACGTCGTCTGTCTTTTTAAAAGGAGTCAAGAGTTCTTTTCTGATTGATAATCATCAAGAAGAGACGAAGACTTGTGTAACTTGACTTCTGCTATTTTCGTTACGCTTGTCTTTGTAAAGCTACCTACCCGTATCTTTTACATCCACTCCTCACCCGACCATCCGCCTCATAATCCAATCATCGTAAAGAAGAAGAAGAGGCTAGAATGAAAGAAAGAGATGAAGATGATGTAGTGGAAGAAAAGTTTGCTGGCTCAAGTTTTATTGCCTCTATAAATTAAACTCACCTCAGTCGATTCTAATTAATTCTAATTAGCACTGCCTAGTATTTTGTTTAAGACACTCTATTTCTTGACAAGGTAAAGGAGTTACTGAGATTATTATAGTCAATGATAGAAGAGAAAAATACCACTCAGCCAGGGCCCCACACCGCGGCGCCTGTGCCTTTCTTTGGCCAGTCTTTTTATTTTATGACAATCCTAAATCGTAAAATCTTTAATGTGCTGATGTTTCATTTTTTTATTATTATTATTATTATTGTTATTACTTCTAACATAATCATCATCATCATCATCATTTCATTATATTATTTAACTTTTATTATTACCGGTTTGGGAAAATGATTAAATACTGAAAAAATAAATAATAAACTCATATAAAAATATAAGCAGTGAATTAATTAGTGCACTGTTTGATGATTCTTCTACTATTAAATAAAAATTATAAATGTTTAGCTTAGCCTCTATTCTATTTTCCTAATTTTTTATCTTATTGTACAAGTTCATGTGGGGCCTGCTGTCTATTTTTTTAATAATTACTAATTTTCAAAATTAATTTTTTTTTTAATAATAAATTTAAACAGATTATAATTATTATATTTATCATTATCATTTCCAGTTCTCTTTAATCGAAGTTTCCTCGGGTTGGGTCTTCTACAAAATTTTTCACCATATCTTTTCTCTCGCGCACTTCCTCCATTATCGTATTTATCCATTTCATTCTTGGTCTACCTCTTGGGTCTTCTACCTGTTTGGCAATCTTTACTCATCCATCCTTTTAATATGCCCAACACCCACCTGAGCTCTGATCTTTTAATTGATTCCACAAGGCTTCATAATTTCAGTTTCTCTCTAAACATACTGCTCCTCATGTTATCCGTTCTTACTTTCCCTAGCATGCACACAATAAATACTGCAACAAGTTGCTGACAATACAGTAGTATTCATTAATAGATTAATATATTACAGGAAAACGAAAAAATGTTAAAAAATTCACAATAGAAAAAAATTTCTATTTTATCTATTATTAACTAGAAATCTCTTCTACGATATTTACTACTTAATTATTAAACATTTTTAGCAATGATATTGGCCGCCAATCTGAAATTTTTAAAAGTAAAATTGTTCAATTTTGTAGAAAATGTTGTTGGGCAAGGTACACACCAGATTTCATTTTGTAGAAGTATACATTTTGGGCAAGTACACACCAGATTTCACTAAAATAAACGATTGGTGGACAGAGGAAAAATGTGAAGGGAGAAATAGTTTGTCAATATGAATTCTTTTTTGTTTAAATCCAAAAATTTTAACATCCTACGGCTAATCGTATTTGAGTTGTGAGAAACATATGTACGTACGTACAAACATCACGCCGAAACTTAAGTCAAAATGGATTCAGGGACAGTCAAAATAGATATTTCCCTTGATATCTGAAAACCAAAGTTTTCGCGATCGTAATATTTCTTGTACTTCGAAAAAAGTAAAAATTAAAATCATTTAGAGAAATAACTATTAAAACTGTATAGTAGATTACAATGAAAAGTAATCCTTAAAATCATTGTGCTCGTTCATTAGGCATAAACACCTTTTATTGCAGAATTTATGTAAATCATTGGACTTTTGGCCTTGAAAAAATATTTTTGTTAACCCTAAAAAATAGGAACACTAAAACATTGTTTTTTGTTGTTAGTTTTTAAGACGATTTTATAATTTTTAAAACACTTCTTTTTCTGGTTTAAAATACGAGAGAGTGATCCACCCAAAACGATATCCGTACGTAAACAAAATAAAAAAAAAATGTTTGAAAATACGCAAAAAGCGGAAAACGTATGTCTAAATAAAAATAAAAATAGAAATACATAACAAAGATGTGTAGATTACGACTACTGAACATGAGCAATGGCTATCCGGAACTGCAGAATATTTAAAAGTGAATATTTCATTGTAAATCACACCAATTTCATGAATGATTAATGTTTAAAATATTTGTTCTCTGTGTAAGGAGTTGTAATTGTCATGCAGGTAACAAAATTAAAAAGCTGAAGAAGAAATTGCTTGCAGACTATGAATATCAAGTATTTTTCTAAGGAAAGTTATATTTCTGATGATGACACTTCTTTTCTGCATTTCATCTAGAAAAATCCGCCCGCAAATTCAATTAAGCTTGGAATTTTAGCAGGTTATAACATTTTCATTTCTCATTCCATTACAAAAGAAACTTATTTTTAATCGAATGTCAATGTGATATCTGTAAATAAATTTTATTATTATAACTTGAATAATCCACATAATATGTATATAACATAAAATAGCACCGAAACAATTAGTCAAGTACTTTTGATGCTTAAGTCTTCAGAATAGAAATATTAACAAAAAATTTATACAATTTAAAATGAACTACAATTTAAAATGAACTACAATTGAAATGTAGTTCTACATAACATTTATTGATGTAATTAATAATTATTCTTTAATGTTTATCTATTTATATTTTTTAACTCTTTATTAGAAAAATATCTTTGAAGTTGATAAATCGTTGAATATACAAGAATTTATTAATTACTAAAATTTTTTCTATTGAATTTAATTTAATTATTTTTCGAGTTAAATTTTTTTATTTCTAATTGATTTTATGATTACATTATTATATAAAACATTTCATAACGTTTTCATTTTATTGTTATTTCTCTTAATATTTTTTCCATCATACCTTAGTTAAAACAAATACAGTTATAAAATAATTATGTAAATTAGTTATCTAAATTTTGATTTAATAATTTATTATAATTTTAAATGTTAAATAATTTCATTACAAATACGCTAGAATTAGTTAGAACTAAGTTTCTATAACCATTTTGTTCTTTAAAAATCATTTGAGATTTGTATTATTGTTAATATTACTATCGGTAACCTATAACATTAAATAAAGAAACTTTACTCATTTTTGTTTATCTACATCCCGTTTTTCGAAACCAGTATTAGTAAGTAACCTTGTGCTGTTTCACTACGAGTAAAAATGAAAAACTAACATAATATTATTGTAATATAGTTTTTAAAAATTAAATTTAAAAATATAATTTTAAAATTTTAAAATAAAAAAACAAAATAAAAACTAACAAAAACAAAAATAAAAAGATCTAACTATATATAAATAGAATAAAAAAACCAACAAAATAAAAATATATGTTAATTTTATTTAAACTACAATACAATAACCTATCTTATAATAACGAAAATATATATACATATATATATTATACATATAAATAAATAATATATGGTAATATTCTTTAAAAATAAACTTTTAGTGTATATATGTTATACATTTACGTTTTCTATGTTATTTATCATAGCTTGTATTATGAATAACATAAACGGCACGCCCTATCAAATTTAATGATGGTGACATATTATTTAAACTTCATAAAAAAGTGGGACAAAGCACTGACAAGTCCGGTTTCATAATAATTAAACACACACACACGCACACACACAAGCACACGCACACACGCACACACACACACACACACACACACACACATAACACATATATATATATATATATATATATATTATATTATATAGATTGTAAATTATTTTTATTAAAATAATTATTTACTTGAAAATGTTTTCGAAATCGTAATTTCTAATACGTGTTTGCTGTCATTGTTAGTAAAATAACTGCCAATAATATGTTCAATTAATAAAATTAATTGAAGTATAAATTAAAAAGTAAGGCAGTATTTAAGCTATAATAATGAAATGTAAATGGATTAAAAAAAAAAAAAAAAAAAAAACTTTAAATTCAAATTTTTATTTTTAATAGATGACTTATTTCAAGACTGGTTTTTAAATTTGCTTGATGATATCCAATTATTTCATCAAAATATGTTCTTGAATACTAGAATGATTAGAAGATCAACATACAATAATAATTAGCTTATATACTTAAGAAAATATTAGTGACAAAGATGTACGACTAATAAGAGCTAATATATATATATATATATTTTTAGTATTTTTAAAAATATACAAGGTAAAGAATATACAATGTATTACCATAAAAAAAAAAAGAAGATGTGTGTGAGTATTTTTATGCAGAAGTATTAAACTGGTTTTCTAGGAAGGACGTACGGCGCGGCAGCTGAAGGAAACCAGTTTAAGGATTTTGGGCAAATGGAATCGTCATAGAAGCGGAATGGAATCTTGACTGGTACATCGTAAGTTATGGCCACAAGTAAGGTGTGGGGCCAAAACGCCTAAGGCGGTAGCAGCGGGAAAGAAGTAAGTGAGAAAAAGAGGGAAATATATAAAAAAGTAAAAAAAAAAAACAACTGAGTGAAAGAGAAAGAGAAACAGTGGATATACAGTCTCATCTCATCTGCTATTTAGAGTGGAGGCGGCGGGTAAGGACAGATTTATACGCACAATTAAAAACAACTGAATAAGTGCAGGTTGTTTTATCAATGCGAGTCGTGCTTCAACTAAATGGTATACCACAAACCAAACTGATTTTATTATATTAAATGATTGACAGAAACGGTATATGTATATTTTATAAAATATACTTACCAATTATTAATATGTATAAAAATCTTATTTAAATACATTACGCACCGTAACGAATGGCTTTTATTTACTCTATATGAACCCAGATACTTCTATATGATTTGAACCCAGATACCGTATATGTGCCCAGGTAATCTATAACTACCGGAATAGAAATTTTATTACATCAATTGTTAGGATTAACTTTGATCATTACCCGAAATGTTTTTTGTTTTTCCTTAAATTCTAGTTTTGATACAGAAGCTCATATTGAAAAGCTCACAGAGTTCTCCAGATGATACATTGGATCATTTTCTGCTCCTTTCATGCTGTAGATGTAGGGAATAATATAGTTCAAGCTTGAAATTATTTGTAAAGGAAGTTAAATATGAACCTGTACTGCGAGTACACACATTTTACGAAAAGTATTTTTCAATTTATCTACTAAAATGCAATAAAAATTAGGATGAATATTTAAATATTTAAGTAAATCAAAAGGTTTTATTTAAAGATTCTATCAAAAAAGTTGGTAAAGATTTAAATGACTTTCCTGGTATTATTAATAAAATGTAAAGAATTATGGCCATAAAACAAAAACCATTATGTATATTTTTTAGAGGTAAAGAATTATATTACTATTATTATATAGGTATTATATAATTATAATAATTATTATAGAGGTAAATATTAATATTAAATTATTATTATTATTATAGAGGTAAAGAATTAGCTTAAATTTGCTTTAGTAAAGTTTTCACTGAACCTATGGGACCCAACTTATAGGGACCTATAACTTTTGGGACCCAAAAGTAGTGTGACATACATAACACATACGTATGGTTTTTTTGGTCTAGATGAACTAGTTGGACCCTAAAATGTTAAAATTTGCAAAAACCTCTTAAGTCATTTTTAACATTGATTAACCACATCATTTGATATCGCTATTTTAGTTGTATTCGCCGGGAAAGTAATTAAAATTTAAATCTCACCATCATTTATTTAAACGAGCAGAAATTACTAGAATTAGTTTATGAACCAGTTTGTACTGTAACTTAAAATTTAATATATACAATTCTAAATTTCTATCCCTTCATATATAATTTTTTTAAATAAATGGTATTAATTTCACTAAAACATTTTATATAAATAAAAAAAAAAAAATTGATAAATTTTTAAATGATAAATAATTCGACATAGGTTAGAATTCGTTAAAGAAAAAATAAATAAATAAAAGCAAGTATACTAAGAAATCAGTAGCTACAGAAGCATTTTAAACATGGACTCATTAAGAAAATATAAGAATAATGCATTATAATTTATCAAAGTTACCGAGTTAGTCTAACAACAATGTACATTATTAATATAATATATGTTCATTATGCTAACTAACTAACCAACTAGCTGACTAACCAAACCAACAAAGATGTGGCTATTAATATATATATATATAAAACTAACCTGACGTCGTGAAGTGAAATAAAGACCAGCGGTATGTACATGTTCAAATCAAATCAATGTCAACGTCAAAAGAGAAGACGAAAAGATTATGAAGATGAAGATTGTGAATTAATCAATTGATAGAGTACGTTAAATGAAATTAATGATTGACATGTGGAAATTAGGGTGGGAGAGAAGGGGAACCTAAGAATTGATTTTTACAATTCAAAAGGAAATGTTAATAAGAATGATAAACTTTTATCTTTAAAATTAGAATGAAACCAAAACTGATTTTTAATTTATTCAAAATAAATACTTAATGTTGCATCATTTCCATCTACATTCCATTAAAAGTTTATAAAAGAATTTAAGTTAAAATAATAATAATGATAATCATTTATTTATTTTAGTTCAACAAAACAGCCTTCGTATATTGTACATTGAAGACAACTTATGTACACAATGTTAACATATACAAACAGTAAGTTAACATATAAATAATAAACTTAATAAATCTATGAATTACATGAAAATAATTATCCAAAACATAAAATATAATTTTTCTATACTATTATACGATGTTCAAAAACAATGATTTTTCATAGTAATAATCTTATTTTGCATTGTGGAATAATTTTTTTAGGGTTAGTCTATTTCTCAATTATTACAGGGTATATTACCTATGAGCGTATTACCTCCTTAATTTTTACTTTGAATTTGTTAAGTCAGTTTCCTCATTGTAAGCATTGAATACTTGTTTTCATCGTTCACTAGGTGATAAGATCAGGCCTTTTTGTCATACAAAAACAATCTTCAGTTCCTTACGGAGGAACTAAAGTACACGAATTTAAATATTTTATTCCTGGATAACTTTTCCGTGCAGCAGACGATAAAAATGCACGAAGTCAAAAAAAGGTTCTTCTTGTAGGAAAAACTGGAAATGCCTAACTGAAGACAAGATTCAAATAGTGGTATATACGATATGACATCTCACTATCGATTTATAAAGTAGAATATAACTTTTAATATCGACGAAATTCCTAAAGACGAGGTTACTCCTAGCTTTGCTACTACGTAATTTATCTCACGATCGACAACTTAACGTCAAATAGAATACGAAGGTCTTTAACCTCATTTAACTCTTTCAATTTGGACCCCGACTTGATATAGCTGTTTTCCTAGAAATCGACAACAGCATTTTCGTTTTTTTTCACATCTAATGGTATAAGTTGGGTTCTTTCCCAAGATTTTATATTATCTATATTCATATTTTGATCAGCATACAATGCATGATTACAATCAGATAAAATTGCGAAAAACAAAACATTTTGGACGTTTTCAGAGCTTAAAATAACAGTACTTAAAGAATAGTGCTTATATAAATACAAAAACTTCTTCCAAAAAATCAATTCCCACCTTTAAAATCGAGATATATGCATGCTTTTGCTCTATTTCCCTTGGATTTAACCTTTTTTCAAATTTTTTTGAATATAAAAATTAACAGACACACACACACAAGAGTTTTTTGCGCGAGCAAACTTCTGATTTTAATTTTTAAATAACCAAAGTTTAAGAATACTATCTTTCTCTCTCTCAAAAAATATTTTTCAAGTCAATGAACTCAGTTAAAATAGTACAAAAATAAATTTTTTCAGCATTTCTATCTTAATATTTAAAGTTTTGTTTAATTTCATTTGAAAAAAAAAGAAATTATTTTGTTTTAACTTTTGTTTTAATTATTTGGAGTTAAATTTCAGAAGTAGTCTTCACATTAAACAAAAAATTGCCAAGTACATTATACTTATTAAATAAAAGGCTTTGTCATCTTAAAAAACTTTTAGGTTTCTAAACTAAGAAAGCCTACCGGGGCTGGTCTAGTGGTTAACGCGACATCGCAAATAAGCTGAAGTCGAGAATTCTAAGGTTCAAATGCGAGTAAAGGTAGTTTTACATTTATACGGATTTGAAAACTAAATTATCGTTGATACCGGTGTTCTTTGGTGATTGGGTTTCAATTACCCACACTTCTCGGGAGTGGTTGACTTCAGATTATACAAGACTACATATATTCATCATACATATCATCCTCATTCATCCTCTGAAGTAATACCTGAGGTTTTTAAAAGAAAGGTCTTCAACCTCAATTCGTTTAATTTGGACCCCGACTTCTCTATAACTGAAGAATGATATAGCTGTTTAAAAATACGAACCACTTTGCTATGTCAATGAAAAGCTCTCAATGTGGGCTTATTACTGCAGTTACGAAAACTTTTTTTGGGGATTTTGGTCTTTTTTTTGGATACTTTTGATTCAGTCGATTGCAATCGAAAGGGGAGGCGCACAACTAGATGTTGCAACAGTCTTAAATCCAAACTTTCAACATTCTACGGCTCGTTTTTGAGTTATGCGAGATTACGTACGTAAAGACGTCAACGCCGAAACTAGTCAAAATTGATTTAGGAATGGTCAAAACGGATATTTCCGTTGAAGATCGCAAGCACTTCCTTGTACAAAGTACCAGGAAGTAAAAGATTTTGTTCCAGTTTATTATAAAACTTCGTTGACCTACTCTTGATAATAAATTACTTAACCCATTTCAGTTAACTTTTGAGCTTAATTGAATTAAGAAAAGACCTCCTATATACCAAAAAATTTAACTATCTTACCTCAAAATTTTGTGTTTTATCTTGTAGTTACGATTACCAAAATTATTTTAAAGGAAAGTTCTTGTTCAATTTCATAGTAATTTTATACTTTACATTCATTTTCACTTAACTTTTACAGTGAACCACCACCAGTGTAAAGAAATTTGTCCGATTACATGATACAAATAGATAAAAAAAATAAATAAAAATTGTTGAAAAAAATAATATATAGGAGTTTTAAATTAGTTACAGTAAAGTAGATAGATTGAAATGGCTATCAGCGATGTTTTAACATAACTTATAATAATCTAAAGACATTGGGGCATCTCGTCTATATGTCTGTACGTCTGGCTGTCTTTCTGTCAGACTGATCAATGATTGACGCTAGATAATACGTACCACGTGACGTTTCATAATATCATCCATCATCATCAATCAGTTTATAGTCTGTTCTCTTGTTTTGTTGTTCACTTTAAGATATAACTTATAATTCTAGTTCGCCGGCCAACTCCAGCAACGTTCAACATATGCTGGGCAGCTCTGTTATAATATTACTATATCATTGAATAAAATGAATTCATCTTTATTAGACAAGCTGATAGTATATTAAAAATATTATATAAATTATAATATCCTTTGATTTAATTTTATGGTTTTCATAAAATGTTGCGCCTCAGTATTTCTAAATATGTATTTCTAAATATAATAACTTTCATTTACATTATTACAATCTTGTTTATGTTCTATACATATTTTAATACTTATATACACGTTATGTACCGGTATAAACACTCGTGTAAGTTTTTTACGAGTTGGGAAGTATGTTTTCTTTATGAAAGAGTGGGCATCAACAGCTACGGACATTAGCACCGTAAAAATTGGTAGGGTATGAAAAGATGCCATACCTGACCGGGATTTGAACACGGGACCTCTGAACGAAATTCCAAGATGCTACCTACTCTTATCCACAGAGGTAAACAAACAATTATTTGTTTTAATCTGTCGCCGAAACTAAGGAAAAAATTTTTTTCCGTACAAATTATTTAACATCCATGAAATGGACTACAAGAATTAAATTTTACATATCCATGAAATTATATTGATAAGACGTTTTGCCAAATATTGATGCGTTTTGCCAAATATTGATTATACATATACATACGTATACCTTAAACAGTAAAATAGTGAATTATCAATTCCATGTATAAAAATGTGCCCATACATTTTACAGATTCACAACAAAATGTATTTTAAGGTAATAGTTACCAATCCCCGTTTACTGGGAGCCAATATTGTCATGAAGACAAAAAATACATAATTTTTTTGCCGGCCTTCCATCTGGAGGTCTCGGGTTCGAATCCCGATCAGGCATGACATTTTCATACACGCTACAAATCATTCATCTCATCCTCTGAAGATATACTTAATGGTGGTTCCGGAGGTTAAAAAAACAAAAAAAAAATTGCATTTTTAATTATTTTTATATGATCCAAAAGTTGTCAGATTAAATGTCATTTAATCTGACAACTGTTTTTAACATTAGTTCAATTCACCAGAAATTATAGTCTGTTGTCTTTGGGATTTTTAAAATGATTTTTAAAGGTTTGTCTTATGAGAAAATTCAAGAAGTTTTCTATGAATTATACGTAGTTAAAAAAATTCCCATATTCTACAAAGCTTTATTTAAATACTTGTTATTAACAGTACATATACATCTATCAAATGACTACCTGAAATTAATTTGATATATCCATGAATATTTATCTTGACACTTTGACATTGCAAACAATTATGCCTACTATAAATTTTCAGGGTATTCATTTCTTTTTTTTTTTATTACCTATTTTTATGATGGCAATTAGTATTAATCATTTTCATAAATTAGTTAAATATGACTGTAAATCATATTTTTATTTTATTGTATTTCTAATTTTTTTGTTTTATTTTTTTTTACAGGTAAGTAAAGTCAAAACAATTAAGAGAACAAAAGGGACATATTTAACGAGTAAGCTACTTATTTCTAAATAATATGTTTCTGTTATTATTTATCAGTATGTTTAGTTATCTTAAATTAATCTTATTTAAAATTAGTTTAAAAATTGTTTGTTATATCACATTACAATCTTAAACAATTTTTAGACTAATTTTAAATTAAACGATATAATTAATTTTAATGATCGGTAAAAGTGATAAATTTTATTGTCCTCATTAAAGTTTCTTTAAACACAAAATAATTTTATTTAAAAAAATTCCAATGGACCCTAGATATATATATAAATCTTTAAATTGATCTGTTCAGTATAAGATTATATCTTTCTTTTCAAAATAAGTGAATGAAATATACTAATTTAAAATAAAATAACAGTTTCATTTCTTACTAATTGTTTTGAAACTAAAATAATAAAACATGGAAAATATTTAATATTCTAATTGATTATATTGCCACACCACATGTGATTTAAGCAAAGTTTAAAATTAGTAAAATAATTTTGTTTAGTCTTAAAATGACTAATATCAGTAATATTACAGTTAATTCAATATTAAAGTAAAAAGATTTTTAATACGGACTGTTGAATATTTATTTTGGTTGCTATAATAATTTAGGCGACTTGAAAAGAGATCAGCAGCACTCATAAAAATGGAATAGCCATTTCCAAGAATAAAAAGCCCAATATACTAATGCTTTAAGCATATTATATAGTTTTCCTTTTCCTTCTTCACAGAGCTAAATTACGTTTGAATAACAGTGTACTGAGCATGCATGCTTCAAATAGAATGACCTAGTAAATAGTTACAAATGTATTTATTGATTTAAAAAGAATTCTCACGTAATCAAAAAAATGGAACTTAATATACTAAGCATTATTTTATAGTGTGGATCGTGAAGAGTAGGTGATGAAATCAGATTTCTTTAATGAAAATATAACAGGCGTTGGAGATTTACATCTTGATATATTAGTACTCTCAGTAATATCACTGACATTGAGATGGGATACCTCCTCAATTTGCTCCCCAAGTTAGAGATTACCTTTATAAAACTTTTCTTGAACGGAACGATTAAATATGAGATTTAACACCTTAACAAGATTTAACAAGTTTTCACTACGAATGAGAAATCGAATACGTGGTTTTTCTTCAAATTTAAGTGATCTGAAGTGCCTCAAGTTGAAAATTCGGTTGATTTTATGAAACGGGAGAAATTAGATAAATATCTAATTCATTGATTAATCGATGTTGTGAATGGATATGGGCAAATTGACAGCACTTTTTTAACAGTTCCTCAGATGTAAATAATAATGAAATTTTTTTTAACCTTTTTGTTACGTACTAGTAACTGGGTAAATTTTTAGCCCACCTAGTACATGCGTTTTTAATAATTAATCAGAGAAATCTACTTTTTTATTTTGAAGGAAGTGATCTCAAACTGTTTTTACGGAATAAATCGTCCCTTACTTCAAAGTAAATCAATATGCTGCTTTGGCCAACTTTATATATATATATATATATATATATATATAT
>JAAAKQ030099275.1:0-14438 GCA_010016005.3 Zanna intricata
AATATGTACAAAGACGTTCAATTTATTTTGTTCGATAATTGCGACAGTAACCGTTTCAAACACTAACTCCGAGAAGAGGTTGTCACGTTCAAATCTCGCCACGCATCGTAGATGCACGCACCCAATTTAATTTTTTTATTTGAATAATAGAAAGCATTACGAATGTTGGATTTAGATTTCGGCTGCGATCGGTAAACTTATTACTTGTAGAAAATATAATCTATTAACGGATTACCATTACATAAATTTCAAAAAAATAATTCTTTAACAGTTATAAGAAAAATGGGCCTGTAAAATTTCCAAAGATTACTAAATCAATTTTCCCCTTGTACCCTTCATATGTAAATAAAATAAAAGTTGTGTATCACAGCCAGCTTAATTCAGGATCATATACCCTATAATAAAACAGGAAATACATCTCTTCATTAGCATATCACTTCCAGTTTTCTTGGAAACTATTTATGTCAATCAGTAGGAATGTTTTGTGCTACTGCTAAAACTTGTATCACAAGTTACGTTCAACTATTCTTTTCTATGTATTAATTTAATTTCTCTTGTAAAGATCGATCTTTTAAATTCAATACAAAATTATGAGATGTAATTTCATCCCTCCGTTCAGGGAACTATTATAGTAAATAATTTTCGACTTCATCTTTGCGGGAAAGGGTAAATCGAAAACCGAATTCAAACGCTGGAAAAATTAAGCGACGCTTTAGGGTAACTATTTTTTCTTCTCTTAATCTGTTTAGCCTCTAGAACTACCGTAAAGTATTACTTCAGAGGATGATGTGTATAAATGTGAATGAAGTGTAGTCTTGTACAATCTCAGGTCGACCACTCCTGAGAAGCATAGTTAATTGAAACCCAACCACCAAAGAACACCGGTATCCACCGATCTAATAGTATTCAAATCCTTATAAAAGTAACTAGGATTCGAATCTTAGAACTCTCGTCTTCGAAATCAACTGATTTACGATGTCGAGAAACATCTCTAAAAGAGACACCTCTAAAAGGGGAGAAGAAGATTTGAGACTATACCTGAGATCAAGGCAAATGCGACGAAAGAGCTGAAGAACATCACAAAAAAAGCGTTTCCATGACTGTTTCCAGAAGTGGAAACACCGTTGGCATAAGTGTGTACGTCGGGGAGGGGGGAGTACTTTGAAGTACTCCGGTTGTCGCGTTATCCGGTGGGTTAAGCTAACTATTTAAAAAACAATAAAAATAATATACGCGAATATTATTATTCTTAAAATGACGTTTTATACTTATTAAAAAAGAAAAACATTTCTTCCGCTTACCCCGATATGTTGTCCTTCGACAAAAACTTGCGGTAAAACGACGTTATCGCAAGACATTCTTTCTCTGATTTCAGCTTGAATTTCACGACTCATAAAAACATCCTTTTCGTCAAATTTTACCAGGTGCGTTCTTAGAATCTTTCTCACTTTAAGACATCGTTGATATGTCTCTCGAACGATACCCATTGTTGTGGTATAAACGACTACTTTACCCGTTTCTTTTTCTTGCCATGTCTGAAAACAAATAAAAATAAACGTTAAAGCGAATTTATATTTATTAATATTTAACATCAAATAAACAATTAAATCTTAATTATAGTAAAAAATTAAAAAGAGGAAACTTTCAAAAATGTTTTGAAAACCTAAAATTAAAAACTACGATTACATGCGCTTTTCAACAGTTATATAACCATTTTCAGTTCAATAACAAAAATTATTTTAAATATAAATTCATAATAATCAAAATTGCTTAATATTACAAAAAATACATTAACTAACCCGCTTTACATTTCTTTATTTTTATTGTTATTTGTGTTTTTAAAACAGCAATGTGAATACGAGGTCTGTTAAAAAAATATGTAGACTATTTGAATTGTTCGGGCCCAGTTGGATGCAGGGAAATCCGCTTAGTGTCGCCTTTTTCGTACAGATCAGCTGATTACAAGGCAGTTTGCCGATCAGAAATATCATTGTTTGTTGCTTAGCTACGCGGTTGTTTGTAAAGTGCTGTTCGTGTCATGGCGGTTTTTACAACGAGTGAATTGAACGAGCAAAGAGTTGCTGTAAAATTTTGTGTTAAACTCGGAAAATCTCCGAGTGAAACTTTTGATATGCTCCAGAGAGCTTACGGTGACGATGCTATGAAGCGTGCGACATGTTTCAAGTGGCATGCATGTTTTAAAGATGGCCGTCAGTCGATTGAAGATGATGAGCGTCCTGGACGTCCTTCCATCTCAACTGACGACTCATACGTCGACAAAATCAATACCATGGTTCGGGCAAATGGACGTCTGATTACCTAGAGAGCTTGCTGAAGAGTGTGAGATATTAGTCGGATCATGTCACGAGATTTTCACCGCAAAATTGAAAATGCACCGCGTTGCTGCGAAATTGCTGCTCATTCAGCCCTCAAAACTCGTGATTTTTTGGCGAAACACTCCATCATTATTCTTCCCCACCCACCCTACTCACTTGACCTCGCTCCTTTTCATTTTTTCTTGTTTCCCAAACTCAAAACACCTCTAAAGAGGGAGAAGAAGATTTGAGACGATACCTGAGATCAAGGCAAATGCGACGAAAGAGCTGAAGAACATCACCAAAAAAGCGTTCCATGACTGTTTCCAGAAGTGGAAACACCGTTGGGATAAGTGTTAACGTCGGGGAGGGGGAGTACTTTGAAGGGGACCCAGTCATGTAAGTTATTAATAAAGTATATTTTGTTTTATAACGTTTGTCTACGTATATTTTGAACAGCCCTCGTATTCCAAGTTAAAAGAACACAACTGACTAACGATATCGGTGACCTGGTCTAGTTTCACTTCACTTATAATATTAAGTTTGAACTCGATCGTTAAGTATTTCTAACCTCGCAAAACATTCTCATATAGTCCATATTCCTTGGTTTTCGGCTCTTTTATTCAGTCATTTTTAATATTTTTATTTCACTATATTCTTTTTTAATTTTTTTACTTTATTATAAGGGTAACTGTTTTATTTCTTTTATTTCTCACGGAGAAAAAAATTACGATTATTTTTCTAACAAGTTATTCGTATTCTGTTGATTACATGCTTTAGCGTTTGACACTTAAAAACGAATGGTTGGGGAAATAAATTATTTTTCTCTTCGGTAACTTTAGTTCCCGATTATTTGTAAAGAATAGTGCTTGTCTATATATATATACTCACACACAAATATTACCCCGGTGAAATGAGGTTGACGTTATCTCAAGAGAAAATAACAAAAAAATCTATCAGATTCGACTGAATTGAACAGTAAATTCACTTATTGAAAATAAATAAAAAATCAAAATCAGTTTCTAGATACATTTTCCAGTACATTAACTTCGTTACTAAATTTATATACAGAGTATCACGAAGTTCTCCCGGACTGTCACAACTTATTCTACTCGTGAAATTAATGGAGGAAGTTCATATAAACATGTCCTAAAATGCTTCGTTTGCGAGTCGCGGCTGTTGAGAAATTTCGCTCGGATTTCAGCTACCCCAGTGAAATGAGGTCGTATTGAAATTTTTAGAACATTAATTAACGGGCAGCAGCTGTAGCATTATCATTACACACACCCAAAATGAACACTGTACTTATCACGTTCAAAGAAAAATTGAACGCTTCGCTAACGACGGCACAGTACACAGTACCCGATATGTACTTGATGTACCTTAGGGAATGGTTTAAACACTAATAATAAAATTTCGCATTGTTAAGCAGCTGTTATTATTTCCTTGCCGAATTTGAAATAAGAATTTTTCAAATAATTTAATGTTTTTTTGTCGTTAATAAAAAAATTATTAACTAATTTTTTTTATTTCACATTTTTTGTGTAATTTACAAATTTCTTTTTAATTTTTTAACAGTCGATTCTGTTTTTACAAAATTTTCATTTCGCCGAAAAATAATTTGATTTTGTTTATATTTAATAAGTAACCTTCTGATAAATTATTAATGTATTTTTTGTAAATAAAATTGGAATTTTTCTAACTTTTCTTTATTTGTTTCTTATTATTCATTAAAACTTTTTTTATCGAAACGATAAAAAGATAAAAACAATACGAAAGGGGGACCTTAAAAATTCAGCGTTAACCCGTGCGAAATCGATTTTTTCGTATTATACGTACATTATAAAGATCTGTTAAGTTAGCCTAAAGATTTATTATAGAAAAAAAAAATGCTCTTTCATCAGAATTAGGTTTCATCATTTATTTTCTGAATGCGGTACGAAAATAATATAATAGGGATTTTGTCATTGTATGATTATCTCTTTGTACTTTTGCCTCTATCAAAAGCTTTTCTTCTCATTAAAAGGAAGAAGGAGAAAATTATTATCTCTATTTCACATAGAGTCCACTAATAATCATCATCCGATACACCTCTTTTGTTCATATCGATTTATACATGCCGGTGCTTGTTGATTGTATTACGCTTGTGTACGTCTGACTTTCTTCTTCGTTTAATCCTCCGTTTATAATACTTTTACCTTAAAAAGAAATCTGGTTAATTTGATTTCAGAATATTAACTTTGACTTTTCATTTAATTAAGTTTTTATTTTTTATTGGTTAACCGGTTAGATCCTACTATTCGTTCCTTTCCGGTTTTATTTGGTAACATTTTAACTACCGTATATTTAGTAAAATCTACAACCTCGTCTGACTGTTTTATACATTCTAATATATAAAACATTCTATCTTCCTGTAGAGTTTTTACCTTTTATACATCTTTCGTACCGAATTTAACCAAGACCGGATTAATAACTAGTAGAGCAAAAAGGTTTCTTCGTATTTTAATGAAAAATTAAAACAATATTTGTTTATATTTCAAATGAAGTTAATTAAACCGGATTTGTCATGTTATTATCGAACATCTTTTCATGTTTACGATGTAAAGTCATTATCGCTCACTGTAGAACGTCTGTGCTCTCTGAACAGTCGTAAGTGATTTACGCAGGCTTCTTTCGAAGCTAACTTTATACCGTTAAGAGAGTTCTGTAGAAAGAACGTTTGTTTTGCGAAACAAACGGCAGTCGGACGCTGCCAAATCTAGATTATACGGTTGATCCATCGCTTTCCGGCCAAGCTCTCGGAATTTTCGCCGGGTCACAGGAGATGGAAGGAGTCTGGGATTATCGTGACGAAGACGTCATATTTTCTATCGATCTATTCCATTCGCTTTATTATCGCTCGACGTAATTTTTCTGATTGTTGACAGTAGAGGTTAGAGTCGATCGTTTTACCGGGCGATAGCTGTCAATAGCGAACGATTCCTTTCGTATTAAATCTCACACAAAGCATCACTTTTTTTTGGCAACAATCCTGGCTTTGACACTGTTTGGGGAGCTTTGTATCTTTTCCGACCGTTATTTAAGTACACGATCCAGATTTCATAATCTGTAATGAACCGTTTAAAAAACGGTTCGATTTTTTAGCATCGCAAATTCGATTCGTTGAACGTTTCGTAGTTAAATCGTGCGGCATCCGACGCAGTATTATTTTTTTGTATCCAGTATTCTTTAAACGGTTTAAAATTGTTTTGTGGCCAGTATCGCGACCGCTAATATGCCAATCTTGCCTCAAATATTTTCTATCATTTCATCGACGTTTTCAGTTATCGGCCGACTAGAGAGAGATGTATCGTTAACATCAAATTTTTCAGATCGTAAACGTTTTTGGCCGGCCTCCGTGGCGGAGTGGTAGCGTCTTGGCCTTTCATACCGAAGGTCCTGGGTGTGAATCCCGGTTAGGCATGGCACATGCTTAGGCTGATACCAAATTATGTACGTTTTTTGTTTTTTTTTAGCAGCCTGACGAATTTTTCCATTTTATTATAATAAAATTTCGAAACGTATAGAATTTCTCCTTAATTTTCATTCTTAAATAAATTATTACATCGTAACCTTTTTCAAAATTCTCATCGGGGTACGAGACCTTTCAAAAGCATGCGATCGTTGCTAGGGTAATGTGATCCTAAAGCAGCTACCGGGACAATATGAAAAAATATTTTTCGCCGATCTCAACATATGCCCCACCGAATCAGATCGTCTCTCTTTTTACCATTCGTCATAAGACCTTTTCTTTATTTCAAAATTTGTTTTTACTTACCTAGTTTTGAATATCCTCGGTTAAACTATAATTCAAAAATTTTCCTTTTCTGTTATTTTTATCTAACGTATCGCTACTATAAATAGGTTCACTTCACGTAAATACTTTCAGGAATTTCTTTTATTTTTTAGATTTATATATGATTTTTTTTTAACCTCCGGAACAACCGTTAACATATATCTTTAGAGAATGAGATGAATGAATTGTAGCGTGTGTGAAAATGTCATGCCTGACCGGGATTCGAATCCGGAACCTCCGAATGAAAGGCCGAGACGCTACTACTCGCGCCACAGAGGGCCGGCACTTTCTGCACGTAAGCCCACGTAAGATTCGGTTTTGTGCCTCTTGTAAACATATACTTTTAATATGCAATATTTTGGACTTACGTACGTAACCATCGCGGATGTTTTCATTCCCTGATGATGCCGATACATCTATGCGGCGAAACGTGTTGAAAATTCCTATGATAAATGTACGGTAAGACGAAAATTAAAATTATAAATGCACTCTTAGTAAAAAATATACGTACACCATACGATAAAAAATGCTGATCAATAAATTAATAATAATAAATATTGGTTAAAATTGCAGTTATATTTTGTGTTTAATTAACACAAATAACAAAATATTCAGTTGAATAGATTTGATATTTATGAAAAAATTACAAAATAAAAAACTTTAGTTTCAATTTTTTTTTTAATCGAGAAAGGTTCCTACAACTTTGAAAGTTAATATAACAATGTTTAAATATAAAAAAATTAAGCTTATTAAAATATTACTTGTTCTTTTATCCAAAATTTCATCAAGGTCAAATTATAGCCGATCATTTTTTTTTCTTTTTTACAAAGACTGCATTGAATGAGGAAAGAAATTAAAATTGTTAAAATTTCTGGAAATAAAATATATCTCTCGCGTTTATAAATATAATACTGTATATTCTATTAAAAAAAAATAAAATAATAAATAAATTAAAATGAAAATTTCAAATTGTTCTAATCAATCTTAAAGAGAGATATGTTTAAAGATATATACATAATTAAAAAATGCATTGTCAGTTAACGGAAATACCCTATTCTTGTTACACGTGCTGTAACAATTCGATCGGTAGTTTAATGTATAAAAAGCTTTAATTATATAAGAAATTTAAAATTGGCGTTTTATTTAATGAAATTTCAATTACCATTATCGTACTGTAGTCGCTAGAAATTTTATGAAATATCGCTACGTAACTCGATTTGATTGGATATGTTTATTTAAAGATAATGAAAGCTAATGAAGTATTTTAAATTATTTTTGTGTCATCTCACCTGTGGAATTAACTAATTAAAATAATAATAATAACGATTGTATTTTCTGTCAACTCATTTTTTTTTGCTTTGATCGGCGTCGATGAATACTTTTAATTTTTATTATCATTAATCAACGTCTTCGTTTCGAATATGTTGAAATTCAATCCTTTAAAAAGGTATTGTAACCTAGCAACAAAATAATTAAGTACGACAACTATTTTTAATGAAAAAAATAACATTATTAAAAAACAAAAAAAAAAAAAAACAAAACAAATCCCTTGTTCATAAAGTAATTTTTGATGAGATCTACAGGTTGTGTTAGTTAAACGGTCGAATTACGAAATAAATTGACGAAAACCTATCAGGGGTTATATACATATCAAAAATCTGATGATCTACAGATATTTTCATCACTTAAAAAGCGGTAAAAATATATTAAAAATAATTACGAGGGTCGTCCACAAAGTAACTGCCGTTTACGCGTAGCGGGAGAAGTAGTTGGGTTAGCGCCGCCATTCTGACATCAGTGTGTGCAGCGGCTCAGTACGCTTCTAACTGTGCAAGGCGGAGTATCGTTTGATCGCGCGTACTCAAGTTATAACCTAAATACATGAGTGCGGCAATAGAAAATCCCGCCAAATGTGAAGTGCATAGTATATAATAAGATTAGCTTCGGTCGCAGGCGGCAGATTTTTATGCAGAAAGCATTTCAAAAACTGTTAAACGATATCACAAGTGATTGAATTTGTTTGGAGATTATGTCGAAAAGTAGAGAAAAGTGGTAGTTTTAAGATGTATATAGTAAAATTTTTGTATCTCACCTGGTTTAATTTTTATTTCAAAACGGAGGTTACTTTGTGGACGACCCTCGTATTTTTCTAAAAAGAAAAACAAAAAAACAAAAAAACTAAGGCTTGGGATTATCAAAGCACGATAGATATAATTATTAACATCCTACACCTGTTGTCTATTAGTACAATTTAAATGAAGTTTTGGGCCGAGTTGGTGAAATTAAAACGATTTTCAACGTTTGAATTTTTAACCGTTGAAAACATTACTTGTATTGAAACTTTACGATATATTACACTATCGTATTTTTAGATCGATTTCAGTGAGAAAACTATAAAATGTAAATAGGAAATTGATTATGCCACGGAATAACGGTTTCCGCTTAGTTAAAATCATAAAATCAAATTAAAGTCGACGAATCGATTTATTATAAACAGCCATAAAACCTCAAAAATGCCAATCGCTCGTTAATGTTCGGAATATTGATGGTATGAGTTGATTACATTATTTCTTAAGACTGCGGATAAAATCGGTTGGAAAAAAATTATATTGATCCTGGATCATTGTTTGTAATTACTTTTGTTAAAACGCAAAATAAGAAAAACGTTTACAGGATAAAATCCTTCCTGGGAAAGATAAAATAACGTCCCGCTTTGCTTGCGTTTCTAACTTTATTTTTTTTTTTCGCGTTAAATGATTTTTTTCTTATATAATTTGACATTTTTTTAAAAACAAGACTTTTTAAAAAATCAATCGTATGCGGTAAATGATTCCTCATTTATATGTTTTTTGAATCGGTAAAGTATTTGCCTTGCTCTATTTCATGATAAATTTGAATTTTTACATAATCAAAACCTTGATAATGCAACATAGAGTTGTTGATGGCCAAAATGTAGTTAAAAGGAAACAATTAAAGTACATTAGCAAAACGAATGAGAAAGGGAAAAAGTTAATCATTAAGTAAATAAGTTCTTAGATGAATTTAAGATAATCACCTGTGACTTCATGGAAGAGGATGGTACCGAGGATTTAATTTTAAATGGAGTTTTATCTTTTTCGTGTTGGAACGCCACAATGTTTCCGAAGCTCTGCAGGCTGTGGTGCAAGATTATTTGTTTAACCGCACAGATCTGTCCAAAGATGTGCGTTTAGTTGTGGAAAATCCGTAACCATGGGAAGCCCGCAGGATTCCGTTCTCGGTTCCCTGCTGTGGAATCTGGTGTTTGACGGATTTCTGGGATTAACATTCCCAGAAGCAGTAACGGCCCACGCTTTCGCCGATAACTACCTCCTTTCAGTTCATGGTAATTCACGACCGCAACTGGAAGAAAGAGCGCAGGCAGCCTTGTCAACTGCAGAGGGCAAGATGGATAATCAAAATTTAAAGATTTCTGTGACCAGAATGAAGTATATGCTTCTGAACGGCGCAGACAAATTTTCGTAGTCGAAACCCCTACATTAAATATAATCAGCCGAGTAAAGAGTCCAAAACTCTTGGAAACTGCTTTTGTATAGGGAAAGGCTCTCCCAATCAGTTTACTGGCGAAAGTTCGGGCGGTCATGTGGAAATTGCGAAGAGGTAGGGAGGCCGAGGTATTTTGGATGCGGTTTCTAACCGGACCAGTACCGGAGTGGAAAGGTGATCAAGATCCACCGAATCTAAATTTCGAACAGTTCCCCATTACGGCCAAAAGAGATTCACAGCATCGCGATGGAAGCATGCCAGTAAGAATGGAACACCACGACAAGGGGAAGCTCCTTGTATTACTCTATACAGAACTTGGGAGGAAGGTACGCCACAAGTTCACTTATAAGGACACCAGCGGCCCAGGTGCTCACTAACCACATTAATTTGAAACAATATCTGTATAAGTTCCGCCTGGAAGCTTGATGGGCTGTGAGTCTGCGGAGAGTACCAGTTGAACGAACATATGACGTTTGACTGCAGTCAAACGTCTGCAGTGGCCCGAGATCGACCACCCCTCGGTAGTTGATCTCGGGCACTGTGGAACTTAGAGATCTAGGGGGAAATTGGCTACTTACAAACGGCGAGTCAGTGTAGCGGCGTGAGCTGCATTGTTGGACCGTGTGGATGAACGTTGATGCAGTTGCGATGTTCAACCAGTATGGTTTACTTAAGGGAATGCCTGTTACCGCGATGCTATGTGAAGCAATTCTTGAAACATGGTCGGCTATCGACCAATAGCTCCAATTGAGTACAAATGGTTTACAGGTACTTTCTGACTAGTTCAGCGACCTAGGAATTGCAGCGAATTGCTGTCCTTAGCTGGACAAAAATAATTATAAAAATTGGCGATGTAAATTTTATATTTTTGTCGTTGTATATTTTAATATAGACGGCGTGCGTCTCCCCAATTTAGTTTAATGTACAAGAGAACCGTTGGACACAAAGAAAATGTTGTATCATGCTTATACGTTCGCTAATCACGTATTCCCAGTCGGACCAGTCTCCTATCATCTAGCTCTTCTGCGCTAGATAGGAGACTGGCGGTAGTTATGTCAGTAAAGCAATCCTCAACGGTATAGGAATTAGGGAAAATGTATTCGATTAAAAGTTGTTGTTTTTATTTCATCTGTCGGTCGTTGCGTCTCTTTGTTCCTTTCTATTGTCTGCTGTTCTTTTTCCTTCAACGTACTGCTTAAATCTACATTCTAAGTTATTTTTGTCCTATATATTTTTGTCTTTGTCTTTACCGGTTTTAGTTAAAAAATTCATCCTTTAAATAATTTTGATATTTTAATGGCTCACCAACATCGTTTTTTTTTTTTTTTTATCAAACATTATCTTAATTTAAAATCTTACAGTTCATTAGAATTGTCTTCTTCGTAATTTTAAAAAGTTTCTATTCCTTAATTAATTTTTTATACAGATATATTTATTTTCAATGTAAATCGATTTCTGGTTTTTGCCGGTCTGCTTTTGATTCGTTATTTACTTTGTGTATCCTCTCTTAATTTTTTTAACAAAATATACACTCTTAATTTCCGGTATATTGTGTTATCCGTTTTAATATTTAATTTTCTTCATTATACTCGCACTCCTTTGATTCACGTTTTATGTCTTTTTTTTTAGTAAGCTTTTACTTAATATACGTGGATTACGCAGATCTCTGTGGTGGAGTGGTAACGTCTCGGCTCTTCATCCGGAGATCCCGAGTTCGAATCCTGGTCAGCCGTGATATTTTTCTTAGATTAGAAAAAACTGCATTTTTATATCCTACGGGCAAGCTAATTAGCCGGCCTCCGTGGCTGAGTGGTAGCGTATCAGCCTTTCATCTGGAGGTCCCGGGTTCGAATCCCGGTCCAGGCATGGCATTTTTCACACACGTTACAATTCATTCATCTCATCCTCTGAAGATATACTTAACTGTGATTCCGGAGGTTAAAAAAAAAAAATAAGGACAAGCTAATTAAAAAATTAATTTCTTCTTCCCTATTTTAAATCGATTCATCGCGATGTGTTTTATTGCTTTTTTATCTCCTTTATGTCGATATTTAAATTTATATTTTAATTAACTAATCTAGAAATCAATAAAAATATTTACATCTAAATTAACTTTATGTTTTTTAATTTTTTTTTCAATATCTTGAAATTTACGTCGGGATTTTTTTTCCAATAAATATGTTTAAATTTTTTTTCTATAAGTTAATATTATTTAATATTGTAAATTTCTGTTAAAAAATAAACGAAACCGAGAAAATAATTCAACAGAAACTTTGTTGTTTTTTGTAGCTGAAAATTACAGTTTAGAATTAACTAATTTATCTGTTATTAATTAACCGTCTGAAAAAAGTAAGAATTATCCCGCAAATAATAGTACTAAAAAATATTATACAAATGAAAATAAAAAGGGAGAAGTATTGAAAAAAAAATTATAATTTCGGCGGTAAAGGTTTTTACCGTTATTAATGTTGTAATCCTGTAGTCGAATTACAAGCATAGAAATAAATGAAATTACTCCTATTAATAATAAATGAAATTACTTGGCGAAGGTCAATTTCGGTTTTATTAAAAAAAAAAAAAAAAAAAACCATCTGCTTATCATACAGAACCGATCACGTACTATTTGTACCGTATATTTTTTCGGTTCCTCTATTACACGCAACGCGCGCACATATACACGCCTCTGTAAAATTGTAGAAAGTGTAGATTTCGCATAACCTCAGTTTTTTAAACGATAGTACCGATTCTTGTTATAAATGTATATTTAGTTCCGCATCGTTTTTGTTTACACTTTATCGAATTATGTTTTGTGTTGTTATTTATTCTCTTTGTCTAGCTACTCTATATTTATTACTTCCATATTAACGCTATAGTTAGCGAGCGAATAGAACTTGCGCTAGAGATTATCCCGGTTTTAAAAAAACAAAAGTATAAGAGGCCATTTTTTTCCTGAGATAATTTTAAAATATAGAATTTTTTGGGTGTAGAAAATAAATCTGATAACGGCAAATAAAACAAAATTTATTTTATTAATCGGACTTAAAAATAAATTAATACGGAAAAAAAAATAGACGTACAATCAAGGTCTAAAAATCAGATACCTCTAATTTAAGTTTGAGGTTGAAAAAGCCAAGCTGAGATTCAAAGAGGAATGAGACTGAAATGTAATAACATGTTTCCCGTTCGTTAATTTTTAAATACTGTGCGTTAACTGAAAAATTAATTCAGGAACCAAACTTAAGTCTGACAGAAATAAAAAAAATAACAAAAATCGGTATAGTATTCTTAATTCGACCGAGTATTTTCTTAGAAAATTAAAGAAAATAAATATTAAACAGCTTAAAATTTATTTATTAGCCGGATAGAATTTTTATTTTAAAAATAACTAGAATAAAATTACATTAATGAAATATAAGAAAGTAGAGTAACGAGAAATACGTATCGTTTTTACTTTGCTGGCTATTTAGTTTCACCTTACAACGGTGCATCTCGTACTATGAGGTAAAGTGTGCTGATCGGGTCAAATTGTTTAATCTTGTTCACAAAGCATAATTTTATCAAAAATACGTTTATTTACGTGCATATGTCTATGTTAGACATGAATGTTGGTAAATATCTCCATACGGGATAAAATCACGATTCGGATGAAATTTAACACGATGATGTCTTTGTACCCGGGACATTAATGTCATTTAATTTTAGTCATAATCCTCAGGAAAGAGGAATGTATGAACCTTATTGGATCCGTAACTTAAAATTTTGCTCAAGAGTAAGTAAACTTTTTCGCGTACTTTAATATGCCTCTTAGGTAACTAAATTAAATCTACCGGGTGATCTAGTGGTGAACTCGTCATTGCAAATCAGCTGATTTCGAAGTCGAGAGTTCTAAGGTTCAAATCCTAGTAAAGGTAGTTACTTTTATACGGATTTGAATACTAGATCGTGGATACCGGTGTTCTTTGGTGGTTGGGTTTGGGTTTCAATTAACCACACTTCTCAGGAGCGGTCGATCTGAGATTGTACAAGACTATATTTCATTCACATTCGTACATATCATCCTCATTCATCCTCTGAAGTAATACCTTATGATAGTTCCGAAGGCTAAACAGAAAAAGAGAGAGAGAGTAGTTAAAAAGCTGCTCCTACATAATCTTTTTTGTAAAAAAAAAAAAAGGACGATCACTTACTTATTTTGAAAATTAATTCGGAGATTAATTTCTGTTTTGAAAAACTGTGGTTGTATCCTTGAATAGTGTTCATTATAAATATCAAATAAATCGTGAAAAATATTTCGATGCGCTTGATATTATGAGTATATGCGCCTATATAAAATTTTGACACTCAAAAATCTCCAAACTACATCAGTTTCATTGAAATTCAGTGTTAAAATTTGATGAAAAAAGGTTGAGACGTTCTTAAACGATCGGGATCAACTGATCTCAGTCGGATCGTTTCTGAAGTCTGAATATTTTTAGACTAGTTACTGTGCGACTGTGATGCGCTCCAGTAAAAAAAAATACAAGAATGCTAATCGAAAAACTGTTTTACACATATGATTACATTTTTATTCTGAATTCTTAAACGTGATTCCTTTATCCAAAACCATTCTTATTTATTTAATAAAATTAATTTGAAAGTATGGAGGGTGATAAAAAAAACCTATTTTAAATAGGTTTATTATCCATGCCCGGTCAGGCATGGCATTTTTCATACACGCTACAATTCATTCATCTCATCCTCTGAAGATATACCTTAACGGTGGT
>JAAAKQ030099286.1:0-14438 GCA_010016005.3 Zanna intricata
GAGAGAGAGAGAGAGAGAGAGAGAGAGAGAGAGAGAGAGAGAGAGAGAGAGAGAGAGGGAGGGAGAGAGAGAGAGAGGGAGAGAGAGAGAGAGAGAGAGAGAGAGAAAGAGAGAGAGAGAAAGAGAGAGAGAGAGAGTGAGTGAGTGAGTGAGTGAGTGAGTGCGTGCAATGGGTGCAAAAATTTGAAATAGTAAATTTTATATTCTCGCTATGAAAAGGATCACAAGCTTTGTGGACTGTTAAACTTAAAAGGCCAGTTAAATTGTAAAATAAGAATTAAACTGTGAAGAATTATTTAAAATGAATTAAATTGAAAAGAATTATTTCTTTTAATTATTTTATTTTAAATTAAGTTAAATTTTTGTTATTTCATATCATAAAAATAAATGAAATTTTTAGATAAAAAGCAATGAAAATTAGACAATGATAATTATAAATAAATTACTTAGATCATAATTTAATTACACATTATGTAAATAATGTTAGCAATGGTAGGTTTGCTACTCTATGAATTTTATATTACAAAATTATAAAAGTTTATGGAATTTTAAGGAACTGTTCCAGCACTTACTTGGAAAAATCTAGAGAAACAAAAATACACTGACCAGAGAACGTTTGTAAAGCACAAAATTATAATAAAAAATGAGTAATTATACTCTATAAAAATACTAATTTTTATGAAATAATACTAATGCAGTTATTAAAAAAAAATTACTGATCACTTAATATCTGATTTACATATATAAATTAAATTTTTATTTAAATGGAAGATTTTATTTATCTCTGATTAAAAACTCTACTTTTAAAATATTAACCACTTTCTGTAGCACAGTATCAATATTAGAACAGTAATTTTCATACCTTTTCTTATGATACAGAGCTCTTACGAATTTTTTTTTTATTTACTGAATTCATTGAAGAACATTACAAAAGAATAAAACTTATTACAAGTTAAAAAAATCACTGTTATGATGATGAAACTTCTTGCTACAAATCTTTCACAGGTTATTAGTAGCTATTTCTCAGTTAAATCTTTAGTAGCTCCATTTTTCATTGCACACATGTTAAAAAAAGTTGGGAACCCATTAAGTATGTACTCATATTTGAATAATATTTCATCTATGTTGTATTTTTTCAATTAATCTGTTGTTTTTATCAAATTTTATTTGTAGAATTCTTATAGTTCAAGTGTGTTTAAATCTTGGTTTTTGTTTAATGTATAAAATTTGCATGTTGTGGTTAATGTCTTTGATTGATTATCCTATGTTTATTAATTATTTTATGTTTATATTTTTTGTTTGTTTTATATTCTAGTTATTAAAAAATAATTAATTTATTATTAATATAATTTAATTCATAATAAATTATGATATAAAAAGATTAAGAGAAAAATCTGTAGAATAGACATTCTTCTGGATGCAGAAAAGAAAAGAGAACACATGTGGTGAACAGAAGCAAAAAAACACTATATAGTGAAAGAATGAAAAAATTCTGAAGGAGAAAGAGGAAAATCAGAACAGAAGGAATTGAAATTATATTGCATGGTCCAATGCAGGCCGTTCTGAAAAAAAAATGAATTTTAAAACCATATTTAAAAATGCATTTCTTAAATCATATTTAAAATCTTATTTCTGAAACTGATCTATATACTTATACATGGTCATAAGCAGCTACATATCATTTTAATATATTATTAAGATATAATCATTAAAAAAAAAAAAGAAGTAAGACAAGTTAGCAGAAAAGTTAACTAGAAAGAATACTATTTTAATTAGATTGAAGATAATTATGCAGCAATTTACAATAACAAAAAAATTGTACAAGTAATGCTCTTAAATACACACATAAATAATATGATTATAACAGTATAACTTATAATATTGTAACAAGATCAGTATAGAGGACCTGAGTACTGGTTTCCTGCCAGTTAAGAAGAAAGCAATAAAAAATATAATATGGGAGGGGCTATAAAAAAAACCCCTTTAGTAAAGGTAACAGGTCCATTTAACAATAGTCTTTTGTAATACTGCCCAAGGAGACACACCTAATCAAATTTTGCTCTGTGAGAAGAGTAACCAGACCCAGTCTAGGAATGCATGGGAAAGAAAGGGCTTGATCATTAGTTCTCATGCTTAACTGGGGTCTTGTTC
Source organism: Zanna intricata (assembly GCA_010016005.3). Classification (NCBI taxonomy): domain Eukaryota; kingdom Metazoa; phylum Arthropoda; class Insecta; order Hemiptera; family Fulgoridae; genus Zanna; species Zanna intricata. Next base: position 2,152 of record JAAAKQ030099286.1, read on the forward strand.
CGCAGGTAAAGAAGGAAGAAGTATAAAAACTCTGGGGAAGACCAGTTAAAAATCAGTTCTGTGATGTGAGTCTGCAAGATGAAGTCTGGGATGTGAGTTCTGCTAATCAGTCTGTGAGGCGTCAGTCGGTGAGAGTATTCTGCAAGGAGGTCAATGAAGGAACAAATTTCGAGTGCAGATTCAATGCAACTAAGATGATGTCACAAGTAATCCCAGTACATGAAAACAAGAAATGGTTCAGTAAGTTATTATAACACTAAAGGTGAAAGATATAATGAACTAAATTTCATTTATAAACTGTTAGGGTAGTTCTATATGTGAACAGCAGAGGTATTTGAGTGAAAAAATTTTATACTTGTTTTATCTATTGTTAATATAAGATTAGTGGTTAAAAGTATTTAGACTAAGAGACATAATGTCTTTTGTCAATGAGACTGAATTCTGCTCTTCCATTCATTATTTATCTACCTGTGAATAAATCTTGACGATTATTTTAAATTCTGTTTTGTATGTAATCTCTGTTTATTATTATTATTATTGATATTTGATTTATCTTGTTTTACTTACACTTTTAACTAATAAATTGTAATTATATAAACATTTTCATTTATCAATCTCTCAGTATCTTGATCGGGCCATAAACACATGACATTATTTTTAGTTTGAAAAAGGTAAATAATTACATATGTAATTAACTATTTGAATATAACCAGACAGCATTCATATAACAAAAACAATATTGATCAGTCTAATAGAGATGATTATTCTGTTTGATTTGTTGATTATTTTAATTATTACTGATTAGAGTCACAATATTTTGGCCTACTATCTCCTTCCTCAATTGGTAACAAACCATAATAATTAAATTCTTATAAACAATGACTTAAATAACTAGTGTTTGGTTGTTAAAAGCCATACCAGATGGCTGTAAGAACTTGACATGAACACAAGTCATTTCTAAAAATGTCATGCCATTCCTAAGAACAACTATATAAATTTCATTAAAAGAAAATAAATAGTTAAGAAGTTTCTTATTGCCTTCTTCACAAAATTGAACTTGCTGTAAGACAAAGCAGTTTTTCAAATACTCTAAAATACAGAAAATATTCAGTATAAATGACAAGTTCAATCTGATCCCTTTAGGAATCATATGTTTCAAATCTTAAAACTGTTATCTATTCTAAATTATCCACTTCTTCTTCAAGATATTCAAATGGAATATATGAAGTTTTGTTTTTCTTCAACCCCATTCCTAAAATTATTCTGTAGGTAACTATTGTTCCCTGTATTCCCAATTCCTTTTTTTTTTAACCAAACAGGACGTCTAATTGGTAACAACTGTAATAATTAAATTCTGATAAACAATGACTTAAATAACTAATGCCTGTTTGTATAGTAGTTCTTCTCATAGTAGTTCTCATGTTAATCTAGCCCTGCATTCTTTGACATGATAAACATAATGTATTCATAGAAATAGATCTTTAAGGATATATTCCCTTATACATTTTGTATGGTAATGGGAGTAACACACTTAGTTCTACTTTCCTCAAACAGCATAGAGATTCAGTTGATAATATTCAGTTATTACTATTCCTTTATTGTTCTTTAAACTTTTTTGAAATTTATAGAATTCAGATCACAATGTATATCTCCTATAAGACCATCATCAATTTCTTTCTCCTTCTTTTAGCAGCTTATTAGATAATTTCTCTTCCATCTATAAGGTCCTTCTATATATTCTTAATACTTTAACTCTCTCTTTCCTAACTAATAATTGTCTTTTGCCTTTTTTACTGACACTATTACTTTTTTATTTCACTTCCCTGAATTTTAACTGGTTTTTCTATACTTTACTTATGTTTCCTGAAACTATTTTTTTTTTTGCATCAGTGCATCTTTCCTTCAATCAGACTTCTTTTCTTATTTTACTTGCTCTTATTAACTTAACGTCTTATACATTGATACGAATTCTGCCTTCATCCTTTTTTATGTTCTTAATTTTTCCACACTCATTCATTAATTTTAATATATTTATCACTATCAAAGGATTTTTATCTATTTTTTGTTTCTATGTGGAAAAGCCATATGACAATGTACCTTTCTATTGTCTGAGTGATTGATCCAGATAGAAAAGTTAATCCAACTTTGACAGGTGCAGCTCAGAACTTGTATGACACATGTGATTGTAGGAGATGAGTATTAGGAGGAATTTAAGGTATATAAAGAGCTGCGGCAGGGTTCTGGACTATTTCTGAGATTGTTTAAAATGAATCTTTAAACAATTTTGGATAATTGATATAAAAAGTGTAGGAGTATGGGAGTCTCTTTAAATTAAGATAAGATATTCACATTCAATTTTTGCAGATAAACAAATTGTAATAGCGAAAGATGAGAACGATTTGAGGTATTCGTAAGCTTAAAGATGAGTCTGGAGTTCTGGTCCAAATACTCACTGGCTGTTGGAATAGATAGAGAGGATGACTTGTTGGTGGATGAAGAGAGAATTTCTGGTGTGGAAAAAGCAAAGTATTTCAGGATATGGTTTAATAAGTTTGGGAACAGTAGGGATGAAATTCAGTAAAGCATTGATAAGCGTAGGTATCTGATGAAAGCACAAATTTAGTTTTATGAAATGATCAAATGATGTTACAGATGAAGGTAGTATAAATAGATAATTGATGTAGAGTGTAATATGGTATTGCTCAGAAGTTTTGGGCTATGAAGAAAAGATATAGAAATTGATTGTTGGTAACAAACGGATTTCATATGGGGGGTAGTATTCAAAGGACTAGAATTAAAAGAGTAAGGAACTCCATGATACGAAGAAAAATGGAAGTATATGGGGATATTTTAGATGATGTTCACAGTAAGCAGTTGGTTTGGGCATGTTAGTAGAAAAAAGGAGGAGCATCTCCCTAAGAAAGTTTTTCAATGAATACAATCTGGTAGAAGAAAAAGTACATGACCAAGATGTATGTAGATAGATGACATACTGAAGTGAGGTCTCAGGAAGTTGAGCATGAAGCACTGCCAAGACAGACTTCAATAAAAACTGGGAGTGGAGAGGCGGCGGCAGCCATAGAAATCCTCATAAAGTGCAGTAAGTTTTAGTAGTTAATGTTTTGTATTGTACAAGGAATTAAAGGATTTTAAAGATAACTTTTGTAGTAAGAGAAGTGTGATTATGACCAATTGGTTCATGAAGACCAGGCTGCAATTATTCATTTAAATAAATATTCAAATGTAGCTGGTACCTAATGATGTTCAGTGGGTAGGTAACACAGAAAATTTGAAGAAGAGGACAGTCTGCATTTATTGATTGAACTATTCCAACAGAAGAGGGAAATACTTTGCAAAAAATTAATTAAGTATGTGTGAAGTAAAAATATAATTGAATGGGATGAGTTGATGATTAATAAGTAATCAGTAAAGTCTGAAGCTAGCTAAAGAATTAAATTACTAATAGAAATTATTATAAACTCAAATAATTTTATTTTTAATAGTTAAGGGTATTTGAGATAATCATTGTCTGACTGTTTCTTTTTCTTTCTGTTTTCTCTTTTTTGTTCACATCTTCTCCAATAGTCCTTAGATCATGAGTACCACCAAGCGATTGTAAATTTTTGTTTCCACATTATTGTAAGTTTAAGTACATGTATTTTTTTGTTTGTATAAACAATATATTTCCACTTTTGGCAAGTGGAAATATATTTTTTATACAAATTATAACAACACCAACGGAGCCATGTTGGGAAAATTAAATTTTTTTATTTATTTGCTGTTACCAAAGTTAATATTATATAATAATTAAGTTCACGTCATTTTAATTTACTCTATACATCAACTGTTTGTCCTTATTTTTTTCTTCTTATTATTATTATTATATTTCTATTACAATCAGTAATCCTGCACAAATTTTACAATCCACAACATGATTTTGAACTATAAAGGGATATTTTATGTGCTTGTTAACAAGTCATATCCATATGTCCTCTAATAATTTTTTTTTAAAGGTGTTTGTTGGTAATTACTCTGAATCTATGACTCTTATAATTTTTCCTGTTCAAGTTCAAAGTTATGAAGTGAATTTTCATTCAAGTTCAAGTTTATGAAGTGTTAATTCATTCTTACCATTAAAATAAGCGTTTTCTTCTTCAGACTGTAATAATTTACTAATAGCCACAGAATCTATAGATGTATATAACATAATAAATGACAATGAAAAGAAAAGTTATGTATAATATATTTGTTAAAAACAAACATCAATTACATAAAGAGAGGAATGAGAACACGGTCAGGTACATCATGATACAGAATACTACAGACTATACTGAGAAACAAATTTAAGCTGTTAATTTGAAATCCAAAAAATAAAAATTGCAAGATGACTGAAGTATTAGGGGAAATAAAAATATATGTAATAAAAATAAGGAATGCAGGTACATCAGAATCATATAATATTCTTTCAAATCAATGGGCAATATGAATAAAGTATACTTATTACTGATCAATAATACCTGATTAAGAAACATTATTACTGATTCAGATCAGTAATTTTCTTAAAAGGTGAATAATGAATTACTTTTATTTAAAAAAAAAAAAAACTGATAGTCATAAGTATTTTTGTATAGTATTTTTCTTAAAGTATATGTATAACATTTTACTTAATATTAAGAAAATGCTGATGTCATATATGCAATTTATTTATTTGAATATGATTCATGTCCATCTATGATGATGTCATTTGATTGTGTGTTAACTCAAATCGGCTCATTTATATCACATAATCCATATTACTCGCTACTGTTACACTGTCAAGTGAAGAAGAGACAATTTCATTGTTTTCTAATGATACCAATGTCATCAGCGCTATGGTAATGTTAATTATCATATTAAGAAAACATATAGTTGTTTTAAATAAATCTTTAGCCTCTAAATTCATTCATGCTAAAGAAAAAGCGTAGGCCAACATTTTGAAAGAATTTGAATGGTCTACAGGAAAAAAATATCACTGGGAAAATAAGGAAAATGCATAATATGAAGCTTGAAATTAAAAACAAAACAGACATGCAGAAAATAGACAACAAAAAGCTATAAAATTACTAAATTGGGAGAAGGATTTCTTAGGCCTTCTAGAAGAATATGAAAATCCCAATTTCAAACAAGTACCAGGTGCAGTAAATGCTGAATTTGAAAATCAAAAACAAAACCCCCACTTCAGAAGATTGTGAAACACCAGTTCTATCTGTATAATGCGCATAATGCCATACCAACTTTGAAATGAAAAACAAGTGACACTGATGAAACAGCACCCTTGTCTTGTAGCGAATTACAGAGAATTCTTCTCAGTGAACAATTAGAATTCACCAAAATTCAAATGAAAAGAGAAGAAATGAAATTGCAGAGAGAATTATTGTAGTTTAAAAAATTGCAAAAAGAAATAGAAGATAACAAGGAAACTAACAACACTTCATTTGTACCTTCTAGTGACAAAACTGATGAACAATTTGACATTTTTTTTATTAATCTATAATATATGTAATATTTTTCTGTGATATCTTAACGAATTTCCTTTTCTTTTATCCTGCCCTATCAATGGAAAAAATAAATCAGTTAATAATTAAATTCAAATAAATAAATTAAAAAAAGATAACTTAAGTGCATACATCACGTGGAAGACCTCACCAAATGTACAGGTATGAATCACACATATATATATATATATATATATATATATATATATATGTACGTATGCAAGATGTCTAGCTCATCCAATAAAATTTTAGGATGACTACTCATGTTTATTTATTGATACCCATAATTTTTTTTTTAACTTTATTTATTTATAATTTTTTTACTACTGCTTGTTTGGATAACGTTAATTGTTTATTTTAATCAAAAGAAAAGGATAAAGTAAATATACTGGACAACATTAAAAATTAGGATTTTTATTTCAATTATTAATTCTGTAAGTACATCCATTACTTCAGTTCTTTTCTGCTCTTCTCTTCTTTTTATTTCTCTGTGTGACTCATCCCTCTACTTCATAATTTTCCAAAATTTCTTCACCATCAACATACCTTCATCTGCTACTTCATGTATGTCATTCATCAGTTTTCTAAAATTGTGTAAAATGGCACAAGCAAGAAAAAATTTTAGAACTTTTCCCAGTTTTACTCAAACAAGTTTTTGAATGACAGGAATCACTGCTTCATTTGCCCAAAAACTCTCTCAATCATAACTCTTTCTTTGCTTAGTTGTTTATTGAAAGATTTTTTTTTCATTACTTTCAGAATTTAACAGCATAAGCAGCCGTGGTAGATAGCGTGCTCGCTATCTACCAAAAGACAAGCAGCTCCATTTATGTCATCATTTCATCATTACCTCCATTGTTTAATGCATCTCCACATACAACTATCACAGGTGCTGCCTGGCCATGATGAATCAACACTAGTTAACTTCTCATGTGCATCACAAGTTACCTGTAACATACAAAATCCTTAAAACTGATATCACAGTCACCAAATCGAGTTGATTTTTTAATTTCAATGTGGGTGCAATTTATGACATACATGGCATTTGAAACCTCAAACTCCATGTAAATTTGGCTTCATTAACCAACTTCCTGTATATTTTGTGGGAAGTGAATATAGTCACTTGCTTTTGCAGTTATTTTGTCCAAAACAATCAAGAGTGTTACTTGCTGATATCTAGCAAACACTGAAATCCTCCCCCATTCCAGTTTAAAAGCCTGGGTCTGCGAGATATCAAAGAAATACTTCCATTCTCATTCACTAAAAAAAATCATTCATTCTCTACAAAAAAAAAGTCACAAACTATTAAAAAATTCTTCAAAATGGAATAGTTGTTTGCGCATACTTGGGACTGATATGCCAGCTGTTTCTGTAATTTTTTTCCATAACAAATATTAATAAATGCAACCATAGTTGATTACATGGTTGGTTTGGAGGTTTCTTGAAAATCAATCATTAACTTTTTATAAGAATATATATTAACTTTTTTTTTCACACCCTTTTAAGAAATTACTTACATTTGTGTGTATTATCAGCAGTTACTTACAAGAAAAGTAAATACCTGATAAGATGTATAGTAATTTTGATTATTTATTCTCCCAAAAATTTCTTAAAAAAGTCAAGAAAAGTAACTACCAATTTTTATTCACATTACCCAAAGTCTTGGGATATAATATCCATCCCCCAGTATGTTTTAACAGTTGCTTGAATGTTTTAACAGTTTCTAGTGATTTAGCTCCAACTAAACTTTTAAAAAGAATATCAATGAGTTCATCATTTATATGAAAAATCTGTGATTTTCCATTATTCTGAATAAATTGATCAATTCTTTTTTTTCCAGCTTTTTTAACTGAGAACAAACTGCAGACTCCATCTGGACAATACCACACATTCTTAAAATATTGATCAGACCAATCTTGACCTTTAAAATGTTTAATATTTATAAGACTAGGAACAAGAGCTTGTAATTTAACTCTTTGATTACCATTAACCATTTGTTTTGGCAATTCTAAAGTTTCAAATTTATCTACCATCCATGACAATTTGTTACAAGGTGTGTGACATAACTAGTCACAATTCAAATTTTAATGACAACTAGAACAGTTAAATGACTCAACAAATCATAATCAATAAACTGTTATATATCTCTATCAATATGTCTTCTCCCTTCCATTTGATTTTCAGCAAAATATCACAGCATAATGTTTATTTCCAACTCGATTAGGACAAAGATTTGATCGATGAGCTTTGTTTTTACATTTAAAACACACTATACCAATATTACAATCATGTATTAAATCACAATCACTGCTACAAGCACATCCATTTCATCTCTATTTGTCAATCAAAGTTCATAATTCAGACTTTTCTTTTGTAATTTCACTCATAAATATTTACTTGAACTACTTAAGGTAAGTCATACCAACTGACAAATGTAATCAAAATCTTTTGATAGTCTGCAGCAATCAACCACATAAATCATTTTCGTCAGCTAGATTACCAAGTAAGGACATTTTTGTCTCTATATCATCGATTTATGCTAAATGATTCTACAACACCACCTGCTGATTCCCATTGGATATTATGAAACTAATGCCTCAAATCTATATATTTTCACTAGTCTGAATATCATAAATTTAATTCAACTTATCAGACTTTTATTTTTTCATATTGCTTCATATCGACAGATAAAATTAGATGTTTCTTTGCTTCAGCATTTGCCCTCTTCCACAAATGAAGTCTGTTTTCATAATTTTCAGTACCTGGTTTAGTTGTTATAAATATACCACAAAGTATATTGAAAAGTTCATCAACTCTGAAATAGTTTTCATAATAATTTTCCATGTTGCCTAATTTCTTTCACCAATGAGTTTCTCTGTTGTAGGTTACCATCATTTATCGCAGTAGATGTATTATTGCTTAATGTCTATACTACTGTGTTAGGTCCATATTACAATAAAAAATTTAATTAGCTTCAGTATATTTTATTAACTGACTGAATAATATAGTAAACATCTAATAATGACATCATAACAATAGAGCATCCAGCTTAAAAAAATTATTTGTAAATCATAATCTGTAGTCAATAGTTTTTAATGCCACATAATTTAATATATAAATATGAATATTTACACATATATCAATGACAGATGTTAAATAATAGAAGTTGGAATCTATTTCCACATTTTTATTTCTTTTAAACAGTTTTTTGGGGATTTATTTTTCTATCTCATTTCAATTTGGATTAATTTTTTTTTGCAGTTTCTTAATTTTATTTCAGTGACATTAATGAAAAAAAATTATAAATGATACATGAGAATATTTATGGGGGTATCATATATTTGAAAAAGTTGATTTCATAGTACTTGCAAATACTTTTTAATTTATTTCAGGTTATTGAACTAAAAGAAAGGCGATTATTATAACAATTTACAACGATATGCGCAACCCTTCAGCAAGTTTTGAATTTAACCGCCCTTAAGTAAAAGAATTGAATATATCGTCACCAGATAGAATTATTGTCGGTGCTCACTGGAATGAAATCTGAACCAATCTGAAAGAAGAAACATAAGTGCGTTGTGCTGTACCATAATGCAATTTTAGGTATTGCTTGTGCCTTTTGGAACATTGTCAAGTTTTTTTGATTATATGGATTATTGATATAGGTAACATTAAAAATTATAATTATCTTTAATTATTTTTATAATTTGTTGTTAATGTGATCAAATTCGTAAAATGACGTTTTAGGTTAGGTGGAATGTACTGTATGACAATCTCTATGAAAATATTTCGTGTTCCTGTGCATTTTGCAGTGTCTGGATTGCTTAACGAAAATTGACCCTAGTTCATTTCAATTTGTATGGTTTTACATTCTTTTCTTGATGGATGTTATTTAACGTTTAAACGGCAGAGTTTATGACATCGATCATTAAAAATTTGTTTTTAATCAATCGGTTTTCATGAGTTGTAGAGATATTGTAATTTTTATTTTTAAAAAACCATTCTCTTATGCGATGAATTAACGTGTTGGTAATAAAAATGCATTTTTATGTCGATAAATAAAACCAAAACTTAAATGAAAATACTTCGGAAAGTAACATGAGTTATTTCTCGATTTTTTTAATAAATCAGATTTATTACAATTTTAAGGGACCAAATGTATAAATTCAGTCGGGTAAGTCATAATAAGAGTAATTTTTTCAATAATGAAATTCCTCTGTGTAAATTATAATAAGTCGCTTAGATGATTACTAAATTAATTTTTTAATTTCCTATTTACTTAAATTGAAAAAAAAAACTGAAGTAGTTTATAGGTATTAAGACTGCATGCATTTTTTTTTGCAAATTTCTGAATTGTAATATAATAATAATTTTTAGTTAGGGCTATAATAACCCAAAATAACTTTATAGAGCAAAGCTATTTCACATTTGTTGACACTATATAACATTTGCTTTAAGAGAAAGATGAAAGAGAAATAAATTATCTAAACCAGGCAGAGTTTAGTAGCTATACTTTTCAAGATAAGTCTTTTGCTTTTAATATAAAATTGGTAGTGTTGAGTGTTTGGAATAGGTCATACAGTTTGACCCTTGCTTTGTTGGATGGTGACTCTTGCTTTTAATATTATTTTTATCAAAAATCGTTCAGAAAAGCAATATTTTACTCAGATACTATTATCATCGGAATTTAAGAAGTTGAATTTAGGTTTTTGAATAACTGGTAATTTTGAGCAACTGCTTAAAATTTTTTTTTTCACTGTCTAAATCTGCTTCCTGACTTTAAAGTAAAATTTTTTTATGTCAATAAAATTTACTTTATTGTGTGAATAAATTTGTATAAGAAGAATAGTGGCTAGTTTATCCTTTTAACAGTGATTTGTAGCTTAGTGAATCTGAGTAATTGCAAAAGGTAGAGATTCCCATATACATGGAAACAATGTATTTTATATTTCCGTGCTCTGTATTGCTAGATCCAGTACAGATGATTATAAATTGCATGGCAATCTCTTGGGAGATGATTCTTTAGCAAAAAATAAAAAAAGCTCATATAAACATAGGTCACAAAATTGTTCATAGCGAGTTTTGGCTCATGAAACATTTAACCCTGCTTTCTGCCCCCTCTGTGAAAAATCAAGGGGTAAATTTGGTTGTTCCTTTTCATTTTTGATTCTAGAAATTGAATAAAAATAGGACGATACCTCTATCTCACTGGTTTTAAGAATAATGGGTTAAACACGAAAAAGTTTTGCAGAAAATACATGTTTTTAAATTTGTAACTAAATAAATTTGTTAATTTTCCAATAAACAAATAAAAATTTCAGTTAACTCTGTAGAGAATATAATTCTGAGAAATATCAAAATGGTTACTTGATAAAGCTGCAAACATTTCTTCAAAGCAGTTTATCATTGTGGTTGCCTGTTCAATACATAGTTCAACTCGACAAATTCATGCCAGCCAGGTACATCTAATAGCATCATTATTATTCCTAATAGTAGCTCCAGCTTCTGTTATACAATGTCTCGATAATTCTTGTGCGCCAATACAATTGGGAAGATTAACGACTTTGTCCAACCTGAACGAAAAAGTCTGCTAGTGTGAAATCAGCTGATCAAGATGGCCAGTTTGCTGGTCTGTTTCGACCAGTCCATTGCTTACTTTTGTGATGTGATTCATCACATCACAAAAGTGTTGAGTAGGCATCAATGAAAAACCATATCTTCACTGTATCATTTTAAGTGGAATATCTTCCAAGTGTTTCATCAGACTTGTTTGCAAATATGAAGTACTGCTTCCATTGAGCCTTGGCAGCAAGAAAAAAGGGCCTATGTATGAGATTATCACTAAGATCACACCCCACATTAAATGAAAAAGTGCGTTGTAATGACTGGTAGCAGTCTCATGGGAATTTTCTTCTGCTCAAGTATGATTGTTTCAATAATTTACATTTCCATTATTTGTTTAGCAGGATTTATCAGTAATTAGAATATTACTTAGGAAATTTAGGTGATGATCACATTTTCTAATAATTATCACAGAATTTCATCTATTTATCAAAATTAGGTGGAAATAACTCTTGTACATGTGTTGTACGGAATGGATATAATTGTTGCTCCTGTATGTTCACCACACACTTTATAGCAAAACATGAAAGCGATGTGACCACTTTCAGATGCTTAAGGTGGAAGGTATTTATACCATATACAATATTGCCTCTTCAATGTTGGCATTTCTTGCAAAACGTTCATGACCAGCATCAAATCATTAAGGTTTAAGCAAACCAGTTTCTCAAACTCCCTCTCCAAAGCCTCAAATGTTTTACAATCCAGTAATCTTCGATCTGGATAATGTTCCTGGTATTCATGCGTAGCAGCCATTTTTATTTACTTTACTATAAGTTAACTACATGTCCATCAATTTTCTAAATGAAAACAAATTTGTTGTATCACCTATTGTGAATGACTGAATGAACAAAAATAGTACAAACACTGCTCAAATGCTAGACACCAACCTTAATGGTTGATCAATTGTTATTGCAAACTAAGTTGACAATAACAATTGTCAACTTATAAATGTTTTAGACAGATATCATTCAAATTTATTTTTATAATCCTTAGCATTTTCATGTAAATTGCCCTGCTCAAAATCATATCGCTTTTCAATCCATTTTACGGTTTTGTTTCCGACCTAACAAAGATACAAGACATTTTTTTAGAAATTTTTTTTTTATTTTTCAACATAGTCTCCTTGTACCT
>JAAAKQ030099308.1:0-32935 GCA_010016005.3 Zanna intricata
GTTTGACGGCTAGTACTATATAGATATTATTTATTACACATATTTATTGTATAATATTTTGTTATTTAACTCATTCAACAGAATTTAAAATCTCTGCTAATATGAGGGCGCAATTTTTTTACGCTGTATCTTAGATTTCATACCTTTTTTTGGGTATCACTAACCTTTTGTTAGTATTTGTGTATGTTTTGTTTATAAGAAGTGAGAGTTTCTGCATCCTACTTACCGTGTATTTACAATTTTATTGTAATTTTATGGGGCTATCATTTTACCTTTACCAGGATTTGAACCTTAGAACCCTCGATTTCGAAATCAGCTGATTTGAGATGTCGCGTAAACGCTAGACCAGCCCTAAAGGCAGAACTTAATTATTGGGAAAATAATAAATATTACTGGGTTTATAATAAATATTAAATATATATATATATATATATATATATATATTTAATATAATTAAAACTATTCTTTTGGAGGAACGTAAAAAAAGACGTGATGAATGCTTCTTTTTTAATGTTGAACATAGCAATTGAAATACTTCCTGTTATTTAACTAACTATGCCTTCATCATATAAATACGGTCATTTTGGGAAATCGATATTCCATATCTACCATTACATACCGTTAACTGATTGCTTAATTACCAAACTTTCATTTCTTCGAAATTGTCGATATACGTTAATAAAAAAACAATCTTAATGTATAAATTAAGTTCATATACAAAAATATTTTTCTTTTAATTGAATATGAATTTTTTAAACAGTGGAATGACTTAAGATCAGAATAAAAGTAAATATAAAAAGGAATTTATCAGAAACATTTCTCATGCAACAAATTTTATAGTTTTTTATTTTACATATAATTTTAACAGAAACTGAAGAACTCTTCGATCTAGGATTTTGAGTTCGCATGATTATATGATATCTCTAAACTGTAATATTTTTATGAAACTTATTTAATTATTTTAAAATATAAATAAAAGATCACTAAAATTAAAATCAAACTATTAGTAATATCAAATACGACATATAATTTAAAAATGTAAGAGAATAGAATTTCTAAGATGATTGTAAAATTTTTATATAAAATTTATTTCCTCCGCAAAAAAGAACGGGAAATAATAAAAAAATTATTTCTACCCTTCTTTTTTATGAAAGAATATATTAAAATAAAATAAGTAGTTTTTTCCCAAATAAGATTAAATTTATTGATTAATCGTAAATCAATAAAATTTACTTTATTGCTGATGGAAGAATTTTCTCTCTTATAAATCTACATAATATAAAACAACATATTGCGAGATTTAATATAAATTTTAACGTACAGCAGTTACAATGTACGATTCTGTCAGTCACATCCGTTAGTTGGCTGGCGGAACAAAACGAGTGCATATTACTCTGTCACATTACAGCAAATGTAGCAGACGAATGACAGAACTACTAGAATAAAATATATAAGTATACTACGTATATATATATATATAAAACACACCGTATTTATATATTTTATTCAAATAAATATTATTTTTAAAAAACAAAATTTTATTTTAAAAATACAAAAATATAGACATATTTCACTCGCTCTTTATTTTCGTTTCTTGATTGATATAACAACAAATAACCCTCTTACATTATAATAAATCTTAGTATAATTAATTAAACTGACTAATCTCTTGCTTAATTAAAACTACCCTTAAATACTTAATGCAAATTTTCAACAGATCAAATTAAGAATTGAACGTTCAATTAAGAATCAGTTAAGAATTTTAACAAACAAATCGACGTATATAAAAGTTTGTGTTTATATTACCCAGATAAGATAATTGTATTTAGGACGTAAATCAAACAGTTATCTAGATTTTTTTTCTCTTACCTGTGTCTTTGCGTATTATTCAATAACGAAAGATCAAAATTTAATGTAACCAGATTGATAAATTTTTATTCCGTTCTAATGTTTCCTATTTCTAAAGTTAAACTATCCATTGGGGTCTCCGAGCTTCGTTATTCGAAGAAATAAGAGATTTTATTTTATTTTAATTAAGCATCTATACTAAAAACATATAATATTATAAAACTAAACAATAATTTTTCGAAAATTTTGTTGAAAGAACATTTTTTTCGATTTTCATCGGAAGCACCAAAAATCTCCGGCAGGATAAAATTATTTGAAATTATCATGCTGAAAAGATAAAAAATATAAAAAATTATAATATTTAAACGATTATATATTTTTTCAAATTAATAAAAAAATAAAAATAGAATGAATTTGAACAATTCTGTACTTATATTTTGTAAATTTTTAGAAGTTTTGACTTTACCTGACAAGTACTTTAGCTATTAGATCAATTGTGAGGCCTGTGAAAAGTAAATAAAACTTTTGAACTAATTTGAATATATCTTTCCACCCAGCAGATCACGTAAAGGATGCTCAAATCACATTATCTTCAACATAATCCTAGCGAGTTTCCAAACGTCTAAAATGGGGAAGGAATCAAGGGAAGAAAAAGGAATTTACAGTAGAAAGTGCGTTTGAATCCTACCTGCGTTTGAATCAGAACAAAATTACCTTGATTCAAAGAACAGTCCAAAATCCATTTAAGATCATCCAGCCCAATCATGTTATAACCAATCTGTTATAACATATTTCCGGTAATGTTTTGAGTTGATATTAAAAAGAAAGCAAATGTTCATAATAGTCCATAATAACTATTTCACTTAAATACCGTGTAACTTAGATGTACCGTTATGGCGTATATATGGCGTTCAAACACTTGAAAAAAAATCTTAATTTTGATCAAGTTTTATGTTATTTGTTTCTCAGAATTTACCATTCTATTCTATTCTCTCAAACTGAATGAATATAATATCAAATACCAGGTACTAAACTGCTCCCCATAACTCTCTGGTAAAGATTAGTTTTTTGAATGCTTAAAAAATAATTTCTCTTTTAGAAGTGAAAACTTTGTTGAAATAAGAAAGAAAAAATTCTTAGGCAGTTCTTCATAAGAAAACTTACTTTTAATTTCCGACGCCTTCACCACTTCGCGGTCAGAAACTTACTGATTTTTAGAGTACAATACACTACATACGTTCGGTTAACAAGTAGACCCTAAACAAATCCATTAAATTTCAACTTGGTCATCAGTGTGACTCACTGCATTTGCGCAGATGACAACAAATACACTATTACATAGTGTATTGTCTACATAGTGTAGTGTATTGTGAATTGAGCCAACTAAAAAATGATATAACCAATCTTCATTAAATTGAACAACTTCAGATACATTACTACAGTATATCTAAATTTCAATGAAATTGTTGTAGTAGTTTTGGAAATTTTTTCGAGTCACAAAATGTAATACATGAATGTATTTTGGAGATTTCTGAGCCACAGAGATTTTATACAAGAATGGTATTTTCGTTTAGTTTCATTAGTAACAATTTAACAATTGTTTCATTAACAATTTTCATTAGTATTATTTGACTAATTTTTACCGCTGACCGTCACGGAAATGACCTATATACGGTGTATATTTTTAATCTGTTTACATTTTGAACAACTTTTTCATAAAAACTTTGATGAAAATTGTTCTTAATGATTTAGAAATAGTTTTTTTACATTTACCTAAATCAAATTTTACAATATTATTTGTCGATTTTTCATATGAATGATTTCGACAAAAATAAGTTGAAAGCATAAAATAATTGATATAAAAATTTCAAATAATTAATTACATTCTTGAAATAAAATTTTAAAAAAAATTATTTCTAATCAGTGAGACAGGGAGTGTTTAAGTATGCCAAGTAAACTACATATATATATGACAATAATGAGCTTTATTATTTATTTATTATTTAACTTAGTAATTTCATTATCCATTTACTCCAACGTACACAACTCTGAACAATCGTATCATAAAATATATAAACGTAAAATAATGAAAAAGATAACTTAATAATTATTAAAATAACATATATAAATAAAAATAAACATATAATGAATAAAAATCTCGTAGAAATGTAATAAAAAATGTTTTAAAAAAAAATTTTCTTTTATTTATTTTTTTTTTAAACTTTTAACAAATAAATCTCGCGAAGAATTAAATTATACATTTCGGTTTTTTATTTGCTCCATTGTTTAGATTCACATAGGCAATTCACATCTGTTACGTAAGCTTATTCAGTTGAGAAATATTATTGCACATGAATAAATACAAGGGAGCTAAACGATTTAATCAAAACTGTATTACAAATCTTTTTCTCTCCATAAACAACGTTTCACATTTTTGGTTATTATATTTTGATTTAACATAATCTACATAAAATTGCATAGAAAATTTATTTATATTAACTTATAATTTTTCTCTTCTTTTCTTTAGAAAAAAATGTAATTATATTTTTAATTGAAATCAAAATAGAATAAAATAAGAAAGTTATATAACGACATAACTTTTTTTTAATATATTTTTACGCTAAAAAAAACTTTTAAATGATAACCCAATCTTATATTTTAGAATAATGTTAATATTATACTCATTTTCTTATAAAATTATGCACCTTAAGTTACAATTATTTAGTCAAGGTTTAATTTAACTTAATTTTTTTTTTTTTTTTTTGTATTTGCTTCAACAAAAATATTAATCTAAAGATAACAAGAAAGTTTCTCTAATAAAGGTTTTAACAAAAATGTATAATAAGAATACATTACGCACGGTTTTTTTTTTTTTTTTTTATGGAAAAAACTAGATAATAAGGCATTAAATAAATAATGAAAATTCCTATTCAAGTATTACATTTTATTCGCTTATTGGACAAAAAGTCTTCAATGGAAGGAATTCTAGTTAATAAAATAATTAAAAACAAATATCTTTCTATATTACTGTTGAGCACCAGTGAAAAATAACAATAAAAATATATACATTAATAAGGAATTTTAGGTTTAAATAAACAGAAATAGATAATATTTATTTTATTAATTTTAAAATTATTTTCGAATATCTGAATAACTACGGTTCCCAACAATGGTTAGAATTTTTTCAATCCAACCCTAGTTTGAGTGTTGCTAAGAAAACCGATTGATATGGAATAACTGGAGGTGTATAGATTCGTAAATTCCGAGAGAATTTCTCTGCTAGCAGGTAATTTGTGTACACATGTGCCTTTTTTCTTTTTTTTTTTTCATTTAAAAAAAAGATTATTTAGGGACTAATATGGTATATGATATTTCTGATTCTTTCTTTTTGTTACTATTGTACTTAGTTATTCATTTTCAAACTTCTAATTGTATATATGCATAAATTGTAATGTTATAAAAAAAACACACACTATTAAATATTTTACTTATTATATCCGTTCCGTAATACGAGAATAAGCTGTATTCTTGTTTCAGAAATGCAGCATTTTTAAACAGTCATTTTTACAATGTAATCCTTAAATAAAATAATATTTAAGTCGAAATATTAAAAAAGAATTAATTGTATCATATTTAACGTTGACATAAGTACAAAAAGTTTTTCTGTGTCGATTGTGAACAAAATTTCAATAGTTTTATTTTAAATAAATAAAACAGCTTTTCGAACCACAAAATTTTAAACAAAGGCTAATATATAAGGAAACCCCAATTTAAGTGAATGGTATTTTCGTATCCCTGATACCTCAGAATGTAAAGAAAATTCATTTTCACCCGAATTCCCACCATGCTACCGAAAGTAATATAGAACTTTCTTCAAAAAGTCGGCAAAAAAAAATGTTCTCATAAACTAGCAATACATTTTAAAATTCTTCGTTTTGCTCTGCTCTTTTTTCTGTTTTATGATCCAAAGAGAATTTGTAACAGTTCTTCTATATTTGTAATTTGAACAAATTTTGACGAACGATTTTAAAATCTGTTAAAGTATTTTAATATTCAAGCATTATTTCAATAATAGTAATATTTGAATAAAAATAATAAAATTTTATTTAAAAGTAAAGCTGCACTAATCACCCTAAAAAAATCTAAAACTTATCTCTTATTTGTTTGGTAGACATTTTAAGTTTTTCAAAAACTCCCTTTTTCTTCCGCTCTTTTTAAAGAAATAAACCAACTTAATTATAAACACATTTTTGGTGACGCACGCTAATACCAAATAAGGAAAGCTTAAAGCAATTTAATAAATTTCTACAGATCGCTGTCAAAGTACAAGAAAATCGAATTTAAACCAAAAAAAAATAATAAGGTTTATGGTAAAAGGTTGAAAAATTACTGAATGTTAGTTGCCGTAAACGTAATGGTAGCAAGCGACCTAACATATACATCTGTCACTGTTGAAAACCATTTTGAGAAATGACCAGCTAAGTTCAGTTAGTAAGTAGACGGTTACAAGTTTACCGTCAATATGTCAAGGGGAAACAGCTGCTTGACTGTTGAAAAATAGATCATTTCTTCCACTCACGCTGAAAAAAACGAACACAGCTTTTTCAAAGTTATTTTAACAGTATTTTGGGTAATTTTTTTAAAATGATTAAAGTGTATCTATTATTATCACCTATTACTTATTTTTCTCTTCATAATTACTTGATCTTTGCGTAACTTTGAATAGCAATTAACGAAAAATCGATTCTCCACCGCTTCCGAAAATGACGATACTCAAGTTTTTACAAATGTTAAACAATCCAATAGCGTATACTATTTGGTTAATAAAGATACTAATTAAATTTTATTTTAAAACACTTTTTTATTGACAGTTTTTTCCTTATAAAATGAAGCAGAGTAAATTACTGATAAAACCAGATTCGACCAAAAAAGTAAAAAATCCTTTGCAGTTAAAGAGTTAAAAATGTATTGCAAATATATTTTGTAACTTTAAAATGTACTGCTTGTTTATGAGAAAATTTTTTTACCGAATTTTCGAAGAAAAGTACTATACTCGTATTACTTTCGGTAGCTTGATGGGAGTACGGGGTGAAAATGAATTTTCTTTACATTCTGAGGTATTAGGGGTACGAAAATACCATTCACTTAAATTGGGGATTTTCTATATATTGGCCTTTGTATAAAATTTTATGATTTCAAAATCTCCAAACTATTAAATCAATTTTATCGAACTTTAGATATGCTCGAGTAGTATATATCTAAAGTTAAACATGTGAGAATTTAATAAGGGTTGGTTAAGTCGTTCTTGAGTTATGTTCAATTTAGGATTGAAAACACCTGAACGGGGCAAGGTACAAGCGTGATTTGTTATGATGCGATAAGTTGGAATGTTTACTTTTCTTTATTATCGGGGTAACTATTGTTAACAATATTTAACCAAATTAGAAAAATATTAAAACCAAATTAAATTAACGAAATGTAGTCTTCTTGCGCAGAACTGCACATAAGTTTTTTTTTATGAATGCGATAAATATGCTGTCAAAATACTTGGCAGTCATAAATATATTTTAAATATTATTATAAATATTTTACACACTCAGCATATGATTAGTTTCGGAATGTAATTATCGTACAATAACTTTAAGAAAATTTAATATATGTAAGTACTTGTTCAATGTATGGAATACTTAATGTATAATACTACATTTAGTATAATAAATTTTTTTGTATTATTAAAATCTACTGTCTTAATCAGATTAAAAGATATGTTTGATCAGAAGGTGGACGTAGACCAATGATCTGAAAAAAATATGTATATATAAAATTTATAATGCATGATATAAAGATAAATATTATACTTTGGAAGACTAATTTAAGCAATTCTAAATTACTTGTGTAAACTAACGTGAAGTTTTAGTAGATATTTACTTTTTAATAAAACCGGTTTGGGAGTATAATTTTTATTATACTGTAATTAAAAATGCATTAAAATTATTGTTCACAAACAAAATTAATAATATAAAAAATAAGTAGACAGTATTAATCAGTAATAATACAATAAACTTACCATCAGATTCTTCCGTTAAGGAAGCAAAAACACAGAATTATAAAATAAGAATAAAATAGCAAGCAAAAATACAAAATGCAATAAAAATAACAAAAAAGAGTCTAATTAAAATTAATCATACACAATATATACAGAAAAAAATTTATACAAAATAAAATATTAATTATTACAAAATATTAAATTAATTTACTCGTAAATTATAAATTTAAAAAAAATTTACATCTACTGTGGAATTGTTTTCCTGCTTTCTGAATTAAATATTCTCATTTTGGTGAAAATAAAATTAATAATTTATAAATGTGATACCCTAATTGAAAAAAATATGCATTGATTAAAATATTTGTAACTGGATTGCAAACACATCGTGATACTACAGTATAATCCAAATAACACGGCAGTAACACTTTTATTTTTATTATACTTAGAAAATTATATGTAACAGGCGTTTAATACCAATAATCCCTCTGTATATTATTTCATTATTTCTATTAATATTTACTCATATTTCTGATTTTAATCATTATTATTGAAATTGATGTTTAATCACTATTTTAACATCCAATATTACTGTGTATAAAAAAACATGTACAAGGATTTCTGTCATGCTATTTGGATAATACAATATAAATATTTATTAATACAATTAATATAAACTGTTAAACAATTAATATTAATAAATAATTAATAATAAAAACTGTATCTAAATGAGCTATTAATGTGTGCGTGCGTTTAAAAAGTGGTTCATAATAACTGATCGTAAAGTTATATCAGCTGACAATTTGTGAGATCTTTTTACAATGATAAATAAATATAAAAGATAATTTTAATAATCTCCGATGAAAATTGTATATTTTTTAATTATCATTAGTTAAAAGTTAAATCTATGATTGGTTCAGAATGTTATATATTCTCTAAGACCTCTCGCTCTTAGATATTCCTGAACTTTGTTGATGAGAAATTACTTGAAACTCGCCGTATGGAATATCAATGGTGTAATGAAACGCAGGGAGGAACTGGGACACTAATCTTCCGCGAGCTACTAGATGTTCTTATTTCGGAAACTCATTTTACTGATAGCAACTATTTTTGAATTAGGGGCTGTTCAGTATACACAATCAACCACCCTGATGGAGGACGCTCGGGGTACTGAGATTGTGGTAAGAAATGGGCTACAGCACAATCAGTTACCTCCATTCAAAAGGACTCACATTCAGGCGACCACGATTGAGATCTAAAATGATTCTAAAAAAATGATCTAAAATGGTTAGGGCTTCTGAAATTATGAGAAATCTACGGCCACCTCGTCACGCCAAAACCAGTGACATATTTTTTGAGTATTTTGACATACTTGGGTGCCATTTCATTGGGAGAGTTGACTAAAACCCAAAGAACTATTCTGGGGATCTCGGCTTACGATTACACGTGGAAGATCCCTGAAAGAGTCTGTTGAAAGGATGCGGCTACTCGTTATCTCTGGACCTCAACGACCTATTGGCCTTCGGATAAAACGAAAATTCCTGACTTGCTGGATATGTATGTCGGATCAGGAGTTTCTCCTTTTTATACTGACATAAAGAATAATTACGATTCCACGTCGGATCATTCGTCTGCTCTTCTGACGGTTAGTACGATTGTCGTGAGGAAGAAAGGCTCACTGTTCCTTCACAACATTCGGATGGACTAGGAGCCGTATAGTAGTTGGATTAAGAAGAAACTACCTTTTGATGATGACGCTGATGACGTGAACGTAGTTACCAGGGCTTAACTTATGTCATGCAGGAGGCGGGTGGCGCTCTATTCTATTGGAGGTGGACGGAATACAATTAAGTACAGACTACCCAAGGGAGGTTATGGACTTAATTAGAACAAAGATAACGTTTAGAAGGAAACGGTTGGCAGCAGTTGGGGAGGTCTGAGGACAGGACGGCGATGAACAGGCCGGCCAGCAAATTGAAAGTACTACAGCGTGTGCACAAGAATGAGTCGTTGTTGAGGAGTATGTTGAGAGTCTATCTCTTTTGAGGAGGGGCGATCATTCTTTGTGAAAGTTTAGAGGAAATTCAAGCGACCGCCACTCTCTTTCCCGCCGTTGAAGCCGGCTGATGGGCCTAAAGACCGAGTTGTTTGCTGAGCACTTAAGGAAGGTTTTTCGGCCGCATGAGCTACACGGTGGTATCGAGGAGGAAGTAAATGAGTTCTTAAATAGCCCGATCCCTTTATGTCCCCCATTGAGGCACTTTTCGAATGTGGAGATATGACAAAAGGTGAAGAGGATGTGGTGCGTATGAAAGCTCCACTGTTTGACTGCATTGTTTGCATAAGATGATATCTCCACTCCCGTCTCGGGCTATTTCTTGCATAAGAGACCTCATTAATGCAATCCTTAGGATAACTGACTACCCTTCGGAATGGAAGCTGTTGCAGATAACGATGGTCTTGAAACCTGGAAAGCCTTTGCAGGAGGTGTCTACGTATAGGCCTATAAGCCTCAAAGCAGTTTCATCCAAGACCTTTAGTAAATCTTTAGCAGTTCCTGTTCAGATTTTAGCCAGTGTTAGAAAGTGAAGGAGTGATACCCGATCATCTATTCGGCTTTAGGGTGGTCACTTACCTGTGGAAGAAGCCCTAAGAATTACTTATGTTATCGTCAGATGTCTGGAAGAGAAACGGTATTTTTCGACGGCCTTTATGGCAAAGAACTTTATGGCACTTGACAAAGTTTGGATACCAGGTTTTCTTTTCAAATTGAAATTGTGCCTATCACAACCGTACTTTTTAATTCTGTGCAAGTATCTAGATGGTCGCTTTTCGCACGCTAATTACAATCAAAAGATATCAGCGTTTGTGATAACAACTCAGGGTTCATTTCTGGGGCCGATTCTGTTTCTGATCTACACTTCTAACCTACCTACTCCAGCCAAAGTCACGGTTGCGTCGTACGCAGATGACACTGCGATCTTGGCGTTTGACGATAGCCCGATTACTGCCTCGAAGAAATCGCAATCTGCAATGGATGCCATCAGCATTTGGTTGCGTACATCAAAGATAAAAGTTAATCCGGCGAATTTCAGCCACGTGAAGTTTACGATGAGGAGGGTTCGGTTTTACGGTGTCAGGATAACTCAAAGTCAGTATGTGGCCGTTTGAAGTGGAGGGATCATATTAGTGAGAAGAAGAAGTTACTTAAAATTAAGCTTAAGAAAATGTACGGGATGTTGGGTAAGAGATCACAACTTCCTTTACCCAACTAAGTTTGGCTCTACAAGACTTTCTTGAAAATGATATGGACTTACGAGATTGAACTCTGGGGAACGGCCAGTAACAGCAATGTGGAGATCATTCATCGGTTTCAGAACAAATTTCTACAAAAAATAACCCACGTGCTGTGATTCGTGAGGAATTCTGAGACAACGATTACGCCGGCATTCTATACGTTCGAGAGAAAGTTGGACGTCTAGTTTGGATAAGCATATTAATCATCTCGCTTTGAATCATCTAGACAACAGCATGGACGATAGGAGACTAAAAAGGCTCCATGTGCTTGATCTTCTTTACGATCCGTTATGATGATCCGGTTCGGGGCTTGGTGCTCACGTTTATTGTTTATTAGTTGTTTCATAGTTACTGTTCTATTTAAGTTTATTTATTTTGTTTTTTTAATGTTAATGTTGACTGGACATTCAAAGGTACCATCAAATGTTATATTATTTTTGTTATACTATTTTGTTTCATATATTATGTTATTTGGTTTATATTACTTGAGGACTATAATTGGGTGGCGTCTTTCATGTAAAGGTTTATCATATAACTTGCTTATAGCTTCATTGTAGAAGTTGATTGCAAGTAAATAAAGGAATACAGAAAAAAATTATATACAATATTACATATATTGTATATAGTGTAAAGTTATAATATTCAAGTATTAAAGTTATAATATGTAAACAACAGATATTAGGTATTTAAAAATATAAAGTATTCAAGTATAAATATAAGAGTATTTTTATAAATGATCTAGTTTATTGACTAAGGATTTTTTACTTATTTGATACCTATTTTCATTAAAATAAACGGTAATTATCAGTAACCAGCATTACTGATAATGCTGACCACTATCCAGCTAAATAAAAACACCGATCTTCCAAGAGCTTACAGACGGAATGAGCATCAACCGCGTATGGATTACAATCGGAGCTAATCAATCAGTATTGCTAAATATTCTTTTCTTCAAACTTAATTCTTTTTTTTTACCTTTCATGTCATTTTCTTATTTTGGATTCTGGATGTAGATCGGGCTCTGCTCGGTTTATTTTGAGAATTATCAGATCTGAATTATCAGTGCATTCAGAATAGTTTGACCTAGTGGTGGTGCCAGAAATCAGTTCTAGGATGTCTTCGATGTTAACGTGAAATAATGTCGGAAATAACCCTTGAGTATAGCAGAACCCCTAATCTCTACTGAATAAGAAATATAAAAAATTACAGTAATTATAAAAGCAAAGACGCGATTTAAAAATTACAACAAATTGTAATTTACAAAATAAAATAACTTTATTGAAGAATTAACATAAAATATAAGTGGGTAGCAGTAGTCAGTGTTTATTACTGTTATCACAGTAATAAACGATTGAAATGAGACATCAAACATTCCCAAAAATGGGTTAGCTATGCTTAGAAACAAATATGAATCTCTTGATTGCAATAATAAGAAATATGTCTAGTAATGCGGTTTTCATTAGTGATTATTATTTTATTCCTCTTAGATAAAAAGATTAAAAATATCACAAATATAAAAAAGAGACTGGGAAATAGTGTATAAGATAATTTTTTTTAACCTTCTTTAACTCTCGTTTCTACGTATCGAGATAAAAATTACTCTTTATAAAAAATCTTTTTTTAGGAAAAGCAGCTAAGCACCACCACCACCAGCTAAACAGTTTTTTTTTACGAATCCACCTAAAGTAAACATATCTTTTTTTAATCATCGTAAAATATTGCACCTTCCTTTTAATTTATATTTATTCATTTGGACACAATTCATAGGATATAAATATATCCACATTAATCTATAAAGTAAATCAAAACGAAAATTGAAAGGTAAAGATACTAAATTTGCTTTAATATTACTAATAAACTCGGTGTTTACAATTTATTTTTACGGTTATTTTGATTACAGAACTTTGCTAAATATTTTAATAAGACGTTTTTAATAACACTAATTATTACCAGATGTAATTTTGTTTAATAAATCCTGTTTCATAATTTTATTTGATCTTTTGAAAGACAAATTAACTGAAATAATATTTTTTTCCAATTACAGGCGTGTAGGATAGTTAAATGGAAAAATATTTCAATGTTTGTTGACTCTTATTTCACGATTATAATATCAACATGCCGGTTTATAGTTCCGACCATTCTGCAGCCTATAATATAGTACGTGTTGAAAATTGTTAACTTAAATATTTATACACAGACTTACTTGTTACAGAGTTTATTAATTAGTAAAATTCAAACAAATTTCATTGAAAGTGATTAAAAGCTAAGTAAAACAGCTACATAAATCAGTTGAGTAATATGGAGTTTATAATTTATTTAAAACGCTGATAAGTTAACTTTAAAAAACATCAGTGGAACAAAGACGGAGTAATATTTTTTTTAAAACATAAAGAAGACTGAAATTGTGGTTATCGTGCAGAAAAAGAAATTGGTATTCGGAAAATAAGGCAAAATAGGTGTGACTGTTTAACAACTAATAATAGGAATAAATCAATACAAAAAATCAAATGATAATTCATTTGAAGAATTGTATTTCAGTTCTGAAGCCCTATTTCAGGGTTATCTTTTGAAACTGTTAATTAAATTACAAATTAATATACCCAAAATGATCACATAAAGATAAAATGATATAGTATTCCTGACATTTGATAATTTTTTTTTTTTGTTTATGGGGAAAAGAAACAAGTAACTGTCATTATATATATATATATACATTACATACATACATTTTATATATATACATATATATGAAATATTCCATTTAAATTCCAATTTTTCCAATAAAATATAAGGAGAAAATAGCAGTAAATAACGAAATAAATGAGGAGACTATGAAATCGAATTTAATCATGTGTGATTAAATTCGAATCTGTATTCTTTCATGTTTTTGAAAATTAACACAGAAACATACTTTTACAAAGTATGATAGAATAACGAAAGGCGGAAAGACACCTGTAGTTATTGTAGTTCAATAACAATTTAAACTGCTTATCCCAGCTCAGTTTCATCAATCCTTCTATCGATTGTAACGGCCTGTAGTATTTCACTGATCGGAAACCATTTCGCGTTTAATCACATAATATAAAACATTGAAAATAACTACTCACATTAACCCTAGCAATTGGAAAAAATAAGCCGTTCAAAGAATCGATTAGTATATGTACTCATGGGAGTTCAGAAGCGTATTATTTTCTACCTTAATACAGTAGTTCATTTATTTTGAAATTTGTGTACACTGTAAATAAGTACTTTTCTATGCTATAAAACAAAAACCTGCTGTAAAACTCCTAAAAGTCCTTTTAACCGATATATAACAGGATTTTAAGTTAACAATGTAAACAACGTAAAATAGAATACAACATTAAGTTGTACAATGCTGAGAAACTTGTGGCGGTTAAGGAGAATAAAATAGTTTTAGACCATTGAACGAGGAGGCTATCATAATTTACCTCAAAAATCTCTTACCAATAGTTATTAATTTGATAAGTCACGAAATAGACCGTAACGCAGTAAAGTCGAAGGCCTTATCCAATATATTTCACAAACCTAGAAATTTATAGAAATGTTATTTTTATTGTGGAAATGTATAACTTCTGTAATAAAGGATGAATTAGAAAATTACTCATTTCGAGATAAGTAAAAAAAGGGTAAATCCTCAGATTTATACTGTAAAAGGCTTGGAAATTTATTAAACGCTTTTGAGAAAGTGGGTTCTCATGTAATTTTTTTTTTTTTAGTCTTACAAATTGTGTATTATTTACGATAGGTTTGGAATAAGGAGTAAGTAAATTTCATTACAAAAAGCGCTTGATGAAAGGTTTCCATTGAACACCCATACTAAAACGTACATATAAACAATAAAGTATATATAAACACATCGCACTGATTGGGATCACAAAGATACAATACATCACAAAAGTTTAAAGAAAAAACAAAAAAGAAACCATAACATTATTAAACAATAGATAGTGATAAACAAAATAATAACATATCAAATTTATGGAAATAAATTGACGGAAGCGAGCCTCCTCATTAATGCATAGTAAATATGTTCATCACATATCTGATACCGAAGTAGCTCATCACAACTTTTATCATATTAATGCGTTTGAAATGTAATATGACACATTTCCACCATTTAAAATTCTTTTTTTATTGTTATAGTGTTTCCCCTGTTTACAGCAGTATTATATACTTACTTAAGTATTATATACTTTCTTGAAGAAAAATATAAAGAAATTTGTAGTACTTTTAGAACACCTACGATGCAAATGGAATTAGCGATAGTTCCTTTTTCTGAGAACAATTATGTTAATTATACAAAAGGTCCATGCAACCAACAATGAGAGTATGAGATAATGAAGAAAAGAAAGCAAAAATAATCACTTCACTCCTAGTAATCCCGATATAGGATTCTTGTCAATCCTGAGAGAGGTTACACCGTTTTCAGTGAATTGTGTCTGCAACTACTATACTATGGTACGTAACATACTTTCATAAATTTATAAGGAAAAAATTAATGATCATTACATTTGAAGTCAACTATACAATAATTTATCAATTTCCCATCTTCTCTAATGGAAAAGTCAAAGGCGATTGTGAGGGATGAAAACCACATTCCTGTGTATAAAACCACAGGAAATAAAATTTTGAAACATGGCTTATCCATCCCCTAATCCTTTACTGTTTTTTTTTTCAGGAAATAATTTATAATTGAACGATAATTTTTAAAAATCATGAATAGGAAATATTAGTGTTTTTTTTTTTAATACAAAATAAAATTTATTAAAAGAATATATCTGATGAATTATTTAGATTTATGAATTAGAAAAATACAAATAGCTTTAATCAAAAAAGAATGTTTACTGAACCTAAATGAACTGCTAATATAACGAGCACAGTTTTACAAAGCTTGGTACAACCTCATGTTATTCTAAAATTATGAGAGATTCGTATTGTCATAATAATCCAATACATTATATAATAAAAAAAAATTATGTATGTTTAAATTATAAATTCTATAACTACAATTTTGTAATCATGCTTTATATCAACAATAAAATCATGCACACACTTTAATTTTTCATATAAAAATGCATACTTAGTGATATATTTTACCTTTTTTTAAGCTTGTACTTAAAAATAATTTTTAAAAATGTTTCAGACAAAAGTTTTATTAAGAACACAATAATTTTCTTGTCGGTAGGTCTTTAAGATCACTTTAAACTCAGTTTTTTTTTTTAAATAAAAAATTAAATTATTCTTTAAAGAATTCATAACGTAATAAGACGCAATACTGTAAACATTGTTTCAGAACTATTGTTTGAAACAATAAATTTTTAGAGCTAAGTCGAGAGTTTATATTGAACACCAACATACCTTTTACCATATTGAGGATATTTTTAAAAAAATTTGTCCAATTTTTTAACGTGTTAAGATAAATTGTGCCTTTCGTCTTATGCCTTAAAATTATAATTTTGAACAATATTACTTTTATTTATATAATAAATATTACTGTCATATAAATTTCAAAAATAATTCTTAAATCCTCTTTCAGAATATTTAAAACAATGCTTTTTGTGCGTTTTCTGTAGAACACAGATAGTTTTATTTAAAAATAAAAAGCATTTACGGCTTTTCAATATCCACTAGATTGAAATACCGATGTAATCTTGAAAAATTTACAAAATGAATGCTAAAATATATTTCTCAAACGTTTTAATGAAATGATAAAATTAATTTTAATGAATTTTACATGTGTTCAATATGTAATGAGACTTTTACAGTGATTATAAATGAAAAATTGAAAGAATGATATGAGAGTATTTAGTAATAAGAAAATGCTTCCTATGTAAAAAAATTATTCAGTTAATCCAGTAATTCTCTTTCTGTTATTGTATGAATTATTTATACGTGATTAATTACAAAATTTAGTTGTTATAAAATTATTAGTAGGTTTTTACAGTAAAACATTTAAAATAAATATATTTTTTTTACAGAAAAAATCTGATTCTGTTAGAATTTAAGCGTTAGGAGAATAATAATTAAGGTAAATAAATTGAATAACCCTCACTTAAAATTATAATAAGAATAATTTTTTAATTATATTTTTAATTTATTTTTTTTAATTTGTTTTTAATTTTTTACCGTATCAAAAAACAAACATTATTAATTATTCAAAGTACTAGTAGTCATAATACCCAAATCTGTATTCTAAATTAAGTTTTAAAATAATTAACAAATGGCTATTATTTAGTGTTTTCTAATCGTACATCAATACTACGGCAAGCAAGATCGTATCTCCTAGAAAGGGACATCTGGAAAAGTATACGTTTATCCTACTGAAAAACATGCGATTGACTATTATAATTAATATTTACTTCAGGAAAAATAAAACAATTTCAGAGTTTTATTGCGAGATAATATTCAATTTTATTTGTTTCTACATTATTCTTTATGGAGAAACAAAACTAAATATTCAACACTACTTTAAAAAACAATGTATAATTAGGTGGTAGCCAGTGGGTAAATAGCATGCGATTATCTTGTTGATGGTTGTACGATAAATTATTTTATTATACACATACTAACCAGAATCTTTGGTGCCCCCCTTGACGCAGATACCAAAACCATGAGCCTGATCGGAGCCAGGGGGGCCGCGAGACATGTTTACAGTGCGGACGGGGAGAGTGCGAGGGTCGACACGAGGTCCGGGGGACGGTCGATGAGGCTTCTCAACAGGACTACCGTTATCGTGACCACCAAAGAGTTTAAGGACCTGTTCTGGCGATATGGGGCGTTTCTTCCCGGCCGGAGTGCGTTGTTGTTGTTGGTGCTGCTGATGTTGCTGATTATGAACATTGTTGTTGGCGGTCGTAGGACCAAGGTAGGTGCCTCGCGGCGGGGGGCGCTCCACTATCGTATATGAAGTTCCTGGGGGCGAGTAATATAAACCGGAACGTCCTCTCGGCCCGGTAGTACCTCCGCGACCCATAATATCTTCCGCTTCCGCGGCTCGCACGCTGTGTCCTTGCATCGGAGTTGCTCTGTGGTGAGAGAGCGATCCACCGCCCCCGGGACTTCGCCCCCACGCTCCCGATCCACTTCCATAATGATCACCGCTTCCCCACCGTCCGCCGCCATACTGGTGAGATAAATTTATATCCGCCAGTTCTCGCAACTCCTCTTCAGCCATACGCCGTCACGTCACCTGAAAAGAAAACAAAGAGAATAAGTATAACTTTTTTATTTATTTAGTTAACTTAAATTTTGTGTTTATTTTACGCATTAAATATCAATTATTTAAAAACCTTTAGCTTTTATCATCTTTATAAAAGTTTTTATCAAAAATTTAAAATATTTTAAATTATCTTCATCGAAAGATATATATATATATATATCTTCATTGAAAATATTTATAGAAAGATACGTTGGTATAAACCCTTGTATTGATTTACCAAAGCTAAATAGTTCATAACTAAACTCATGTTTATTGTTACTATATATCGTTAAATTTATTTGTATATATTTATTTAAGTATATAATTATTTACAATTATAAGTATTATGTGGTTTTCCCTCACTATGAAAACTATCATCACTCATTGTCTAAAACTATTTTATTCTCCTTAACCAATACAAGTTTCACAACATTTTACAACTTAATATTGTATTCTATTTTACGTTGTTTAAAATTTTAATTTAAAATCCTGTTAGGGTACATCGGTTAAAAGAACTTATTATTTTTGTATTATTTTAAATCCTGCCTATTAATTACGTTTTGAGTTATGTTGTAGTTTTACAGCAGATTTTTATTTCATCGCTTAGAAAACTACTTCATTTTGAAATGAGGTAGTATATTTCAAAATAAATAAACTACTATATTAAAGTAGAAAGTAATATGATTCTGAGCTCCCATGAGTTCATATACTAATCGATTCTTTGAACGGCTTATTTTTTTAAACTGCTAGGGTTAATGTGAGTAGTTATTTTCAATGTGTATTATTATGTGATTAATTGTATGTAATTTTATAAGTATATAATTATTTACATTAACTAAAGTTTAATTTTTTTATAAAAATGTATAAAATTACGTTTATAATTTTTTCACATACTCATTGTTTATTTACATTACTTTAATTATACAAAAAAAAGTGAAAATCTTTACAATTTAATAACAGTTAGTACATGTTTATGGACATTGCGCATCATATATTTTTTGATCAATTGTAAAGCCGTATAAAATTAAACTGTTAAATAGATTTACATGTATGAATAGATTGTAGCTACATCTACAATTTGTTAATTAAACATACACCTATTTGTTCACGCTACATGTGTATACTTAACATTCCATTACATTAGTTTTGGATTCATTAATTCCGTGATTTTGAGGACTCCGTATTCCGAATCATCAAAATATTGATAAATCAATAATACCGATATCCGTGTCGGAATGGTAGCGATGCTACCATTCGACACCCCAGATCCGGAGATCCCGGGACCAAATACCGGTCAGGCATGTAACTGGGCGTAAACCTGTTATTGCTGCTATAAGAATAAATAAATACGTTAATTTAATTTCTGTACCTTCTGTACTTCGTAATTTATGTCATCGACTATGAGTAATCTTAATTATGTATTTATTGATTAACATCTGGAAATTAAAATGAGGCTTAAAAAATATAATCAGTACGTACTTAACATACTGTAAACGTTAGATTTTTATAAGCAGTATTTTCATATCATTAAGATTTTGATTAAGATTAAACTATAACATTTTCATGTTATATTTTTCATCGTAGAAAATCTCAATTCTATCGTTGATTTGACAGTTTATAAGATTATAAACAGTGGAATAAACAGTTAACTATAGAGTGCAGTAATTTTTAATTTAACCATTACAGATATAATTTCAATTTTTTGTACATTTATATATATTTTTTGTAGAACATATATTTTTTGTCATTTAAATGAATATGTTCTTCAAACATTATTCTGAATACTTTGTTTTAGACATAGACTGGAACATGGTAGTGATCGAGAAGTCTTTTAGTGCATTTCTGCAAATTTTAAGACTTTGTACAGCGTATATTTCATTGAAGTACTAATATTAAATTGATACTTCTGATTAATAAGAATTTTTACATTAGGTGTAATCATTCACTATAGTTCGGTTTTCATCTAACTTGTCTAATTGTCTATTAATTGATAAAATGTATTTTTATATTTAAACAAGAAGTCTACTAACCATCTACTGCCAATATAGAGTCATTTTATTGCATTTATATTATATTATTTGTTGAGAATAGCTTTTGATATTTTTATATAATATTAACTTATTTTGAATTTACATAATATTTTTACTATACGGTTTTTGTAATCATAGAACAAGGGAAAATATAGTAATGGGTAAAAAATTTCCCTTTCCGGATGTTTTTCATTGTGTTTTAATTAAAAAAATACTAAATTCTAGGTTAAATACGTTGTGCTAGTAACGTACAATTCAAGGAGTGAAATAGTGTAATAGAAGTATTCGTTGACCTTACATTTCAAGAACAATGGAGGCCCTTTCACGAGATTTGGTACAATTTTTTATTAATTAAATGGGATTGTTCATATTTAAATAGAAAAGGGGATAACGAGGGAGTATATTAAACGGGATTCTGCTCTTACCAGTAATTTTAGTTACAGAAAAATTTCAACCGAAGCACTATTTCGTTTTAAAAAATGTTATCGTATTAATCTAACTTACTTTTTTTTTTTTAAATACTTTTCCTAAATGAAGCGAAATCAAAATATAACAACTGACAACTGAGTAATAAATCTCCAGCACTTTAAATCGAAACTATGTAAAGTTTCTTATATTTTCTTTTGAAACATATGAATTTGAATTTACTTTGTCACTCGTTTATTTCCTAGATTATCTGTTAACTAGGTAAAAAGAATTATCTAACCAAGAGTGTTAATTTGTAATAGAATCCTACATTTAAAAACATTTTAAATTTTCAGTCTCAGCCGACCGCCTTGAAAAGGTTTTTTAAAACTTTTTTTTTCCAAATGAGGCACTGTAAAAATAAAATTCGATTTTATCCTTCATTTTCAAGATACAAAGTAAATGTTTTAACTTTAAAAATTAAATATAAAATTAAAAGTATTTATCTTATTTAAAAATTCAAAATTCATTAAAAGGATTTTCAACTACGTTTTATGTTACGTAAAAACTGAATACATTAGCAGAGGATTTAATTTATTCTAATTACAAAACCTCCTCACTTTAAAAAAAAAAAATTTAAACCCTTTTAATATATATATATATATATATATTTTTAGTAAAATATAAAATATATATATACATACATACAAGTGAATAATAAAATACGTTAAGATAAAAAAGTGATATAATTTTTAGCTATTGTAAATACCAGAAATTCAGCAATATTGATGGCAAATTTCTTTTAGTAAAATATTCTAATATTTTTGAACGAATTTCTCTCAATGATTAAAGCACAAACATGTTATTTTCAATGTATAATATCTATTATTTAACAGAGTAACTAATAATTATCCATTAAAATATAACGATGCAGTAGCCGATAAGACTTAATTCCCTAATTTATTTCATATAACTTTTAAACGACTCTACCAATGAATAAAATTTACAGTTAATTAAACATATAACTGATTCGTAACTCCAATTATTATAGGTACTAAATCTGTTAAAGTGTTAATGAGTCTGCTGTTATCATGACATCTTGTATAAAACTGGACCGATTACAATTAAATTCTTTATTGTCCTATTTTAAAATGAAAAATATGTGCTACTTTTTACTTCCTCTATCGCTTTGACAGATGGAATGAAGAATTACTTACTTTGTATAAAATTCTAAAATAAACATTTAGTAGTTGCTGGAAAATTTGGATTTTACATTAAAATTTGATTTCATATGGAATTTTTTACATTCCATTTGCCGGAGCATATGACCTTAACGACGATATACAAAAATAACTATAAAAAATAAGAAGTGATTTATATAAGTTACTCCCTAATGAAATGGTTTTGGAGTTTACTAACTTATTCTATTTATAAAACGTTTTTAGAAGATAATGAAAAAGATCTGTCTGTATTCAACAACAAAAAATTGCATAACCAACAAGCTTTTTTGTAGTTCTTTAAAAGACTGCAAATAAAGTTTTTCAGAATGTTGTTGAGAAGATTATCGAGAAATGTCAAATTGCTGCTAATAGTTAAAACATTCTTTATATATTCATCATTCTTTGTATTTATCGACGTTTTCAGATACCGTGAGTCCAAAGTACCAAAATTCTAATAGCAAAACTTCGTAAATATATTGGAAGTATGAGGTTCTATACTTTAATAAAGCATAATTAAGAAGAAAGTATTACGAAAGGTACGATATAGTAACTTTAATTTACATATTGAGATCAAGGTATTTTTACTCAGTTTAGAATAACAAATTAAGATCCGCACTGTAACAAACTACCGCGCCCTAAAGAATGGTCAAGGATTCCCAAGGAAGGTGACGCAGTTTTTTGAAGATACCATTACAGTTTTTTGGGGAGATAAAAGAATGTTTATCCACATAGTGCAGAACATTCCAATCAAAATTGTTACGTTGGTAGCTAAAATATATCAGCAAAAAAAAAATCTTTTTTCCAGGAATTAACGAACCACGCAAAAAAAAAGTTTGGTAAACCTAATTTATTTTTCAGATCTATAAATATTATAGGAGGGCTGTTTAATTTTATATAAGCTAAGGATATAATTTTAACTTTAAGAAAGTTAAATTTCTTGTTTTAACAAGATTTAAGTAAGTCTTAAATCAAGATTTAAGTCTTGTTTTAACAAGAAATTGTTAAAACAAGATTTCTTGTTTTAACAATTTCTTGTTTTAAGTTAGATTTCTTGTTTTAACTGATGTGTGAACCGACTGGTAATTCCCGATAACGCCTTATTGGATCTACTCCTGTCTTGAGAGAAGGAAATTCAGATTAAAATCTAGATTTATAATTAGCTCAAATGTATTTATATTCTAAAAATAGGAAAACGTTACAAGAAAGAAAGACGGTTACCGTTTTTTCCGCAGGATTTATTGGGGTATGGCTGGAGATGCTTCTTTCAGAGAACATCTCCTACGTTCAGGGAACAAATGAAGTTTATAATCCGAATAAACTGAAGGTGGGTTAACGTATTCAGCAGGAATTAGAGTTCCGAAAATATCGGATAAGCAATGGAAAGATACTGAGAGGATGCTCTTAAAGGGGATGGAATTGAAATACTTAATTTTTTCATTTAAAAAAAATATATCACTGTAAATTAGAAATATTACACGGAGGAATTAAAAAAAAAATGGTTTATAAAAGTCATAAAAAATGGAGGTTTACAAATTCATTAACCTTTTGACTACCATCCAATCGACTTGAAGTTTATTGCTTTTCACTATTGAGTTAACAATGTAGAATATGAATATTTTTCAAAACTTACAATGTTATCCTGGGTAATTCACCTCTTACTGTTGTTAAAAACACTTCTATAAATATTCCTTTATTTTTTTAATCTACTGAACTGATTTTTTTAAGTGATTTATACCCAATGCGGGAATAGCTTTCAATCTTTACCGCAAGAGACATGTAAATTTTTTTTGTACGGGTATTGAATAATGTTAGTAAAATACTTTTTTTTGCTTTTTGTGGAAAACTCAAAGAAAAAGCGAGTGAGGCAAAGATTATAGACTACATTTAATCTACAATCTGATGTACGAGTATGTTGATACAAACATCACTGTAGAACAGCTATAATAAAGAAATACACCCAAACCTGTTAATCGCTAATAAATTCAAATAAAAATAAATCATTTCACTTGAAATCGTTTTATTCAAATAAAATTTATTTTAATATAATTATTATTAATTAAAATTAAATTTATATTTAATTTAAAGTTAAAATATATAAATTTATTTTAAGTTAAAATATCAAACTGAAAATATTGTAAATATTAATATTATAGCTCTATGGTAATTCATATTTATTTCAATAAGTATTCTCACAATTTATCCTAAAACTTTTTTAAATACTTATTTTTATTTATTAATTATTTTGTTTTATCTGAACTATTTATTTATTTTTATGATACGTTGATCCAATGAATAATTTATAATAATTACGTAATATTTTATTTATAACGTCTTTTAATAATTTAAGCAATAATTTGTTATTTAGATAAATAAAATTAGATTACCATAAAATCTAAGTCTGTAAACATTTAAAAAGTTATCTCAGTAATGAATGATTTAATGCGAAAGTTAAATAAGAAAATGCAATCATCAAAAGTTACAAGTAACATGAGAAAGGCGGAATCTTAATTTTAAATTTTTTACTCGGCCTACAAAATACTCCTTTAACAGTGATGTAATTAACATTCTGTGTTTAACGACATACAATAAACTTAGTATCAACCAAGTATGAGTTATGAAGAAAATGTCATAAAGTTAATAATAAATACATGCTAATTGTACTCCATAACTGTTAACGGTAACATAGAAACGTAACTGAATATTAACTTTTTATGAACCATATTCTTAATACGTAGATTTTGAAAGCAGATAATTGAAATAACAGGAGTCAGAGAATAACATAATTACATATAATTTCAAAGAAATAAAAAATGTTTAATGTCATTACATCTTTTGCAGTGCACTTTATGATTAAAATACAAAAATAAATAGTTGGAGTCACTTGGGAATATGTTATCTTCTATAGTGTAATAAACTATCTCTTTCTATATATATATATATATATATATATATATATATATATATGCCTATCAAAATGAAATTTGGTTTATCATAAAAAAACTATTCATGGTATTATAAGGTTAAGACTGAACAATCACTGTTGAGTGACAATTTCAAACA
Source organism: Zanna intricata (assembly GCA_010016005.3). Taxonomy (NCBI): domain Eukaryota; kingdom Metazoa; phylum Arthropoda; class Insecta; order Hemiptera; family Fulgoridae; genus Zanna; species Zanna intricata. Next base: position 25,123 of record JAAAKQ030099308.1, read on the forward strand.
ACGTTTTTTAAAATGTTGGTCAAAAACTTTAAAAAAATAATAACGGATTTTAAGAATAGATGTGTAGAGGAGTTAACCATTTAACCATCCATTAAGTCCTACATGTTTTTAAAATATAAATTATAAAAATCGTAAAATTTACGAGTAGAATAAATTTTATTCACAACATGTGCAGTAAACAATTCTTTACGTAATAAAAAATAAATTGAAAACTTTAGTTCGTTGTTTATAGTAATAATTATAAAATGTACAATTTATAACACCTGATTACTGCAACTAGTAAATTTTTAAGCATTTTTTAAAGCATGAAAAATAATGTCAAACTCAATTTTCATAGTTAGTAATATCAAATTATTGGGCAAACTTTTTACATTTTAGTTGTTCTAATAAGGTTGTTTTAAGTTCTAACGCTAAAAATCTGAGCATGTCACCTTAAATTTTACAAAGAACTTTTATTTTTATTAGATATTTCCAGTAACTAATCAACCGTTTTTATAATTTTTTTTTTAATTTTAAAAAGATCCAAATGGACAAAAAAGTTAGTTTTGCAAAGACTTGTAAAACTTTTTCATTCTGTCCGTTGTTTTATAAAATTTTAAAACAGAAAACAGAATAAAATTAAGTTGTGAAGTAAAATTTATTTAAATTTAAATAAAAATTGTAAATACGTATTATTCTTACTTGGCTTTTACGAATACAAAAGTCAGAAAATATTTAATGATATGAAGTTTGTTTTTCATTTTTATTACCGCACAGTCAGCCAAGTCTCTACGAAGGGACTGTTCGGACATTGCGGTCCTCCCAGTACTTTTTCATAAATTCCGATCTCTGTGCTCTTTCTCGCTTTAGAAATATTCGTGTTGTGAGAGTGAAGCGAGTATTTTTGTCCTTGATTTCTTTTGCTTTAATTCTATCTTGTCCATGGTGTCTTCTGGTGCAAGGACAATTTCTTTCAGATCTTTACTCATTCCTCTAATTCAACTGCATCCTGTCTTGGTATTTTTCGAAATTGTACAGTACAAGTTGTTTCAGAAGTCTCAAATCTTCCATCCTCATGATATTTCCAAAGAATGCTAGTCTTCTCTTCCGCATGGTATCAGTGATGGTTCTTATTCTTTGTAAACAACTTTGTTGAGCACGATCTACTCTCCCTATCTTTGTGGTACTTTTTGTTGATGCAGGTTCTTCTTTCGATTTTCTGAGTCTCTCAGTCTTTGACTATTCGCTCAGGTGAAAGGGTTCCACCTAAATATATCCGCAACAGATATATATATCTCCTTCATATTCGGCCTCCGCTTTTACAAATGTGTTGTGTTTTATTTTGGCATTTTCTGATAGACTTTTTTTTTATTACTGCAGGTGTACCAGTAAATTTTTGTATTTAATTAATTCGCTTGAATAGGATTTTTCGTTTAGGTATGATATTTGAGGCACTTTTAATTGCCATGTTTTGAAGTTCTGATACTTGTGTTTTAGCTTCGTCGACATCGTTTGCAAGCAGTGCCAAGTCTTGGCACTGCTAGCAAACCTGAGGCAGTTGTTTTGATTTTTTGGCCTATTCCTAGTGTTTGAGGGCATTTTTTGAGCCACTTCCAGGGCGTAGTAGAATTGTAGCAATGAGAGCCCATAGCCTTGGCGCACTCTGTTTCGATTTCAAATAGTTCCAAGAGTTTGCCTCTGAATTTAAATTTTGACTTAGTGTTTTGAGGGTCAATTTTATCATGTTTATTAATTTCGGATACAATCCGAGGTTTCTTCGTATTTTTAGTACAGATTCTCCGTGGATGCAATCATATGCTTTCTTGAAGACTACAATTGTTATAATGATGTCTCAGCTTCGTTTTCTTTTGTAATCCATTATTAGGTTGAGACTCATGATCTGGACTGGACAGCTCTCCCAGGGTCTGAAAGCTCCCTGGTATTCTCCTAATATTTTCTCGAATTGTAAACTGATCCTGGATTATAAGTTGCTGTTTACAAGTTAATTTTATTAAATTAAATAAATTAGATGAAAATACAGATTATTAACTTTATTATCTTCTTATAAAAGAAGATATGATATTATAAAAGAAGAAGTATGATAATCGGTCCAATTTGGGTATATGCGGTTTTCACCGATCATTACATTTTAACACCTAAGGAATCCTAAAACAAAAATTCCTTTCGGCACACCGAAAGGCGATAGTAGATTTCACCGCTGCTAAGTAAGGGATAAAAAAGGTTTCCATCTTAAAGTTAAGAACAACTTCAAATTTACTACATACCACAAAGGTTGTACTTGAAAACATTTTCACATATTTAGCATACGAGAACTCCAATCTTACAATTCCAGCAATATTTTGGTTATCCTTTGCAGTAAGAATTGGTCATATCAAAAATTGTTAGGATAAAAGTTTTAGGTAATGTTTAGAGGTAAACGACCACTTTAAACCGATTCGATACTGTGCCTATTAAGGGAGGTATGGATTTTTGTCTTCGAAACCCCATTTTTCCAACCCTACGCCAGTGGTTACTGATATATAAAACTTTACTTAAATTTGGCTCTTATTCAAATAATAATAGGAACTTTAAACTATTTCGATATTTTACTCTACTTATAAGAAAGTTATAGCGATTTTTTTTTTCGAAAAAATTCGCCATTTCCACCCCCATTGTCCGATTTTGTCCATTTATGAACTCAACCGAGATTTTGGGTCGTCATATATTACGTATCAATTTTTAAGTGATTGCGGCAAAATTACGACAGTTGTGTTCGCAAGAAAGTAAATTTGTATATACTATATATATATATATATATATATATAAACTTTTGAACTAACGGTTTTGAGGTCTGTGTGAATCTCGAAGTACCTCTGTTTGCTCTTTACGGGTTGAGGGGGAGGCCCCCTCAACTTCCTTCTGCGGGCCATCCTTTACCAGCACAGGCCTAGCCTGAGGTTTCCTAGACATACTAAGCGGATGGCTAACTAAAACAAATAATAATTATACACAACTAAAATAATATTAAACAGAGAGATATCTGAATCAATATCAATCACTGGGTTTGTCCAGTAAAAGAAAACCAACAGAAGATACTGTATTAACCTCGTCAGCAACTGGTAATGGTGATAATAAACACCTAAGTTGTAGATGTTAACAAAGTATCATATATAGGAGGGAAAATTTTTTTAAAAATTTCCCTCTCATGAACAGCTGATTATAAATAAATAAATTATAAATAAATTAATTACACCGCAACAAAAAATAAATAAGTCGGTCCACCGTAGATTACAAAATACCTAGCATCTCAGCCTTTCATCCGGAGGTCCCGGGTTCGAATCACGGTCAGGCATGGCATTTTTCACACACGCTACAATTCATTCATCACATCCTCTGAAGATATACCATACGGTGGTTCCGGAGGTAAGATTACAAAATACCTAACAACAACAGTTACTAAGATAAATAAATGCTTAGTAACTAATAAATATTTATGTTATAGCCCAATGTAAACAAACATTGGGCTAAAATTAAAAATGCATTAATTTTCTAATAATAGTATTTTCTTCCAATCCGTGAAAATTTTTTAACTGTATCAGAAGCCAGTACTCACTTTAACTCACGATAACTGTTATTTTGCACAATATCATCCAGCAAGCAAGACAATAAAAGGTCAACCCACAAACAATATCACTTAAAAACCAAAACGACGTATATAAATTACAAAATTAGCTACATTTCACTCACACAACAACACAATACGTTAGTTTCACGCGTTAGATTACTCAAAAAGCATAAAAAAATGCAGATGGGACTTAATGCAGAGGTCAAAAAACGCAGCTGCATCCAGTCTCATTCAGAACTCGAATTCATAGATCCACCTTTTTTTTTTGTAACCTCCGGAACCACAGTTAACTATATCATTAGAGGATGAGGATGAGATGAATGAATTGTAGCATATGTTAAAAATGCCATGCAAAACCGGGATTCGAACCCGGGACCTCCGAATGAAAGGCCAAGACGCTACCACTCCGCTATGGAAGCCGGCTCATAGGTCCACCACTCTCTGTATATCCTCCGGAACTACTGTAAGGTATTACTTCAGAGGATGAATGAGGATGATGTGTATGAATGTGAATGAAGTGTAGTCTTGAACAATCTCAGTTTGACTACTCCTGAGAAGTGTGGTTAATTGAAACCCAACCAACAAAGAACATTGGTATCCACGATCTAGTATTCAAATCTGTATAAAAATAACTACCTTTATTTTAATAGGTCCTCCTGAACGACGTCTACGTCACTCATACGAATCTGATACCTTGGACTACATTTGGATCGTCGCCTAAAGTCTTCCACTTTAGGGTCACGTGGTAGAAAAGAGGAAACTGCTTAACATCAAGTATAAACTTGTTGCTGGAGAGAAATTCAAATTCACAGTTATCATTATGTAATAAACTGTTGAGCTAGATGTATCCTTAAACGTATCTGGACGAATGGGATTCAGCTGTGGGTACGAGGAGTAACAGCAATATTGAAATAATTCAAAGATTCCAAAATAAATTTGTGTGGACAATCAGATGCTGCATACCGACAAATAGTTTTTTTTATTTATAGTGTTTTTTTCATATATTAGAATTGAGTAATATATATATTAGTGTTGTTTTTCATATATTAGAATTGATGAGATTGTTTTTATATGCGTCGACTTAGACCAATTAACCTTCATCTTCCATTTAGCTAGTCATTATAATAAGTTAATTAGTTGTATAATACAGCTGGTTGTGACGTCACAAAATGGCAACAGTGATTACGTCAAAAAATGGCAGTAGTGTCGCCACAAGTTTATATTTGAGAAGCAAATTTCAAGGCCTTTAACTCATTCAAAATTTAACCTCTCGCAATAACAAATTTAGAAAGAATTCGTAGTTATTTTTCTATTACAAATTATACAGTTTACCTGAAATATCTTAGTAAGGAATTTTTTTTTATATAAAACCTTTTCTATAGAAATATATTTCTTTGGAACGGAAAAGCACTTTTTTTTATGAAAATGTCTTTTTACTATTTTATTATCAAACAGCTGTGTAAAAATATTGGCATCAAATTTTGAACAAAATTATATACATTGTTAAGATATGTTTGGTTCATTTGTGTAATTATGAAAATGAAAAACAAATTTATTACATATTTCACGTATACAATTACTTAAAAACATCTCAAAACGTCATGAGATAAAATTAAATTAAGTTTAAATTTACATAAGATAAAATTTTACAATGTTCTATTTTCTAAAAATTTGCACTGGGGGAACATCGCTCTATATGAGGAATTTCCTATGTATATGTTTAATATGTAGACGTGCTTCATTTTCCATTGCATCTGCTGCAGATGCATTAGAAAATGTATTTATACCATCCAACATAAAGACAATAACAAGTACTGTATTATTTAATTATTGTTACTTCGTCGGGTTGGTAATTTAAATCAGATTATGTTTAGAAAAAGTTAACAAAAAATGAATGCGGTTGCGTGTCAGATGTGGTAGCTTAGTGACCGAAGAACAAAGGGCAGAGATCATATTCCACTACAACATATTGATATTGGAGTTCAGTTCAATTTCAATATATTGTAGTGTTCAGATCAATTCCGTTTACCTGAAATATCTTGGTAAGGAATTTTTTTTTTGTATAAAAAACTTTTCTATAGAAATATATTAATTTGGAACGGAAAATCATACTTTTTATGAAAGACGTTTTACTATTTTATTATCAAACAGCTATGTAAAAAAAAAATTTGCATGAAATTCTGAACAAAATTATATACATTGATAAGATATGTTTGGTTCATTTGTGCAACTGTGAAAATGAAAAACAAATTTATTATATATTTCAGTTATACAATTACTTAAAAACATCTCAAAACAAGGTAAAATTAAGTTAAAATTTACATAAGATAAAATTTTACAATGTCCTGTTTTCGAAAAATTTGCACTGGAGATAATGCATCTGCTGCAGATGTATTACAAAATGCATACAACCCATCCAACATGCAAGACAATAACAAGTACTGTATTATTTAATTATTGTTTCTTCGTCGGGTTGGTAATTTTAATTAGATTTGTGTTTAGAAAAATTTACTAACAAAAAATGAATTGCTGATGTGTGTTAGAAGTGGTGGATTAGTGACCGCAGAATAAATGGCAGAGATCATATGCCAATATTGATATTGAAGTGTAGTTCAATATCAATAAATTGTAGTGCCAGATCTCTTTCAGGTCAAGGGGGGGGGGTTTTGTGATCACTAAAGAGACGGATGGTGGTAGAAGATCTGAGTCAGGTCAGTGGAATGGGGTTTTGCGATTACTAACGAGAGGGGAGGCAGAAGATCTCTGACAGGCCAGTGGAGCGGAGTTTTGTGGTCACTATCGAGAGGGGAGCGGTAGAAGATCTGTGTCAGGTCAGTGGAGTGGGGTTTTGTAGTTGCTAACGAAAGGAGAGGCAGGTTAGTGGCAGGTTCTGTTGGAAACTCCTCGACAGTCAGCAGGGGATAATTGTTGTTGAAGCTGTTGAACCATCCTGAGCCAGGTTTGGAGCTACGACTCATGTCACTAGAGAGTTCTGGCAGATGAGACAGCGAGTTACCATTTCGCGACTGTCCTGGCTCCTCATTTGTCACGGTTGATAGAGCAACACCTCTTCGGCTCACCGCTCGACAGATTTAAGTGGTTGTCGGTAACACTGCCCGCCAAATCAGGCAAGAACCCAGGCTTACGCCTCAATTACTGCAGGATATCATCGTTCAGGAGATGTCACGGTTTGAGCCTGATAACAGGTGGTATCGAAAGGTTTACTGGTGGACTTCCAGGATTGCTGAGCTTCGTAGGTAGTTGTAAGGGACAAGAAGACGTGTCCAACGATTAAGGCGATGTGGGCATGTGGATTATGATCTGGCTGTGCGGAGGTATGTTGATCTCAGGAGGACCAAAAAGCAAACCAAAAGGCAGAAATGGCTGGATCTGTGTACAGAACGGAACAATGGCCCGTGGGGACGTGCGTACAAGATAGAATGACGTGCGTACGAAGAATGAAGAAGACGGACACAGATAAAGCCCACAATAGTGTCGTGAAGAAATAGACTGGAGGGGGGAGAGGTGATGGATAGCCCTCTGCTGAGTTGTCATCTGTCCGGGCTTGCTCGGGTGGGTAGCGATGATGATGCACGGGGACTTTGGAACATCAGAACCCAAAGGCACCTCCCCGAGGCTGAGTAATGCTTAATTTCGGGTTCGGTCTCGGGGAGGAGAAGAACAGTAAGGGAGGTGTTTAGTCGTTATGGGGCAGGTTATATATGCCTAACAGGCAGAACCTGTTAGCTTCATAGCTAGCCCTTGACGAATAGCGTCCTGGGTCTGAGCCCCACACCCGTGGTGGCGTGCGTAAATGGCATTCCTTCACCACCGACAAAAAGAAAAAGAAAAAATTCAGTGGAGCGGGTTTTTTGCGTTACTATCGTAAGGGGGGGTGGCAGATGATCTCTACCAGGTCAGTGAAGCTAGCCGGCCTCCGTGGCCGAGTGGTAGCGTCTCGGCTTTTCATCCGGAGGTCCCGGGTTCGAATCCCGGTCAGGCTACAATTCATTCATCTCATCCCTCTGAAGATATACTTAATTGTGGTTCTGGAGGTTAAAAAATAAATAAATAAATTTAAAAAAATAAAAATTAAAAAAAAAAACTGTTTTGGCAGTTTTTTATATTTAAAATTTAAATATAACAATAATCACTTACATTGACTTTAACAAAGCTGATATTCTCTGAAGCATCGGTTAAAGAAAAACA
>JAAAKQ030099309.1:0-14436 GCA_010016005.3 Zanna intricata
TACTAGGATTTGAACCTTCGAACTCTCGACTTCAGGTTAATGCGATGTCGCGTTAACCACTAGACCAGTCCGGTGGGCTATGTTTGGTTTCAATTAACCACACTTCTCAGGAATGGTCGACCTGAGATTGTACAAGACTACATTTCCTTCATATTCATTCATATCATCATCATTCATCCTCTGAAGTAATAACTTACGGGAGTTCCGGAGGCTAAACAGAAAAAGAAAGACTTTATTAAGTTTGATATTAAGGCAAACTTTTTATAGAACTGACGTTCACAGAGTTCATATTATGAAATGAACACTTTGAAATAGTGGATACACACCGGATGAGATATTATGGATTAACTGTTTAGGGTAATTCAGCAGATTTTTATTCGAAATCTTTAAAAATTTCTATGATTCTTTGTTGAGGATCTGTTTAAATAAACCTCATTTAACCCTACTGAATGCCTCTAGATTCACATCAATACTGACACTAATAAACATTTATCGTGAAAAATGTATTATTGTTTGCTTAAAAAATTTGTTTACTTTTTATTCCAAACATTTCTAAAATAGTATGCATTCTAAGAATTCAAATAAATGTTAATCTGTCTGTGGTTAATTTAATATTGTTTAAAGATTAAACTATTATAAACTATTGTTTAAAGATTAAATATTGTTTAAAGAATCTTTAAACTGTTACGTGTGTTTAATACTTCCAGACTTCACGATCCCGGTGTTCTTTGGTGGTTGGGTTTACAATTAACCACACTTCTCAGGAGTGGTCGGCCTGAGATTGTACAAGACTACAGTTCATTCACATTCATACATATCATCCTGATTCATCCTCTGAAGTAATACCTTACGGTAGTTCGGAGGCTAAACAGATAAAGAGAGAAGTTTAAGTCTAGAGCTGTATTTAAAAGATTACTATGTAGATTTGTTAAGGTATCACAGAATTATCAGTAAAATAATTTATATTAATATATAGGTAATATCAAATTTTCTAGAAGTTGGTAGCATTGTGATTCAAGTTGAAAGCCGAAATACAAGTATAAATGGTATCCATGATTTAAAGTTTTCTATGTGGTTTTTTGAAAGATTCATAGTGTGTGTGTGTGAAAAAAATTATTGGTGAATATTTGCTGTGAGCGGTTCTGTCTTTTTGTTAATAATTTTAGTTTTTTATGAGGTTTTTCTTAAAAAACGGAAGACTCTGCCTTGTTATTAGATTAAATGAATTCACTTATTAGCTACTGCGTACACCTATTTACAATGCGCATTCAAGTAAGACTTGCACCAGGAGTAGAAAATTGAAAAGTAAAAATGAATATTGTTACTTTTTTGCATTTTATTAACAATATCATGATAGAAGATTGAAGTATAACAATGTTTTTAATTTTCATAAGGTCAATAACTCAATTTATACCGTAAACATTTAATTTAGAGCATATTAACTTCATATGCTAATATGCTTTTAATTAAATATGTTTAACCAGTAAACTAACCCGTTCGATTAGTTTACTGGTTAAAATCGTCATCGCAAAATCAGCTCATTTTCGAAGTCGAGAGTTTTAAGGTTCAAGTCCTCGTAAAGGCAGCAGATGTTTATGGATTTGAATGCTAGAATGTGGGTACCGGTGTTCTTTTGTGGTCGGGTTACAATTAACCACAAGTCTCAGGAGTGATCGACCTGAATCTGTTCCAGACTAGAAGTGTTTACTCGTGCATTTAAGCTTACATTGCATAACATCTGCAGCTATAACGGGCGGCGTATTACTGTGCACATAGGTTGAGGGTTGGTTTACTGCGCTATTAACTATACTGAAAATATCTTATACTAACTTTATACTGTGTAAATATACGGAGCTATACGAGATGTTTTCGTAAAGGAATGAATATCTAATTGTTCCACCCGTCTAATCTACCTTTCTCGCACGCAATGTACGCAGCTAAACGCTTCCCGCTACACATCAGAACTGGCAAGCCGTTTGCGGTAATTGCATTTAACTATACATACACCCAGACCCGGCAGTGTCTTGAAAATTAGTTGGAGAAAACACATTTACCTTAATTACTGTCATCAGTGCTCGAGTTTCCATCATCCGCAGAATTGCAGTTGTCTTCTTAATCACTTAACCACAAATAATCGTTCTCAGTTAACAATGAGAATGTTCGAAATATAAAATTTCTTGAACGAAATTTTAATATAATCATCCGGTGTTTCTGACCACATTACAATTTTTGTTGGTCCGTCATTCGCTCTAATAAATAAAGCTGATGAAATTAAATATCATTTATCACCTGATTTAAATTATAATTATCTAAATTTATCCACAGTTCTCTTTTTAAAAAAAATTTGGTAACATTTTAGAATTAAATGAGAGATATTATCTTTATTAATTCAAACAAGGAGGAAAAAATATAGTTGAGCAACAAAAGATGGTGGGATAGAGCAATCCAGATAATTTATATACGTATGCAATAAATATCGGACATAAGAATAAACTAGAATTTGTTCATAGTGTTTTAAGTTCATATAGTTATATGATGATAGAAAATTTATTTATCGATATGCTTAATTGATCGAGTTTCAACCAAGATTAATTTTATCAAAGTGTATTAATGATGTCATCAAGAAAAGCTACATACAGTTAAACGTGTTGAAAAGCTACGTGTAGGTTGACCGAATGGCGTTGCAAATTGCCATCTAACTTCTATCATAACTCTGGTGTGACCTGATGTAATAATAATCTCATTCATTCATTCAGTCTAATTCCCGTGAGAGTATAAACTCAGAGTTATGATTATAGCTTAATTTTTTTTTTTTGTTTATTGGAATAATTTGTTTCTATATTATTATTGTTATTCACTTTCAATTCTTAAAGAAATTATTTTTTTAATTGTATCTGTATACTATCTTCTTTTTTTATTCTTGACAAAGACAAAATTCTATCCTTGTTACGTAGAATAAAAAGAGATTTTGCACAGTCAAGCAAGGAAGGTTTAAGGCATTAAGAAATGTGATTTGTTACTTGAAGAAGTTACATAACTGGGGTCAAGTACTTCTACTTCTATACTGCAAGACAGACACCAAATCAACAATGGAGATCAATGAAGATTTCACCATGCGTAGAATAAAAACAAATAGGTGGCAAGGACGTCCTTCTCAGCACCTTACAAAAACCAAATGAAAAGTGTGAAATTAGAGTGCTTGATGATAATAATAAAAACTGTAATTATTAAAAATAATTAACCTTATTTAGCTTGCAATATCAGACAAATAAAAAAATTATACGTACATCTAAGTATCATACAAATACAAATTTTTAATTAAAGCTACATTTCATAATTAATTTAAAACTATTAATTTGTAATATATCTAACGTGTATTATGAATAGTTTTTAATACTTAGATTTTTTTTTTTTTTTAGTATTATTCGTTATGCGATGTATCAATATAAAACTTTCATCATGTTGAGAAAATAAAATTTTTCAAGACAGTAATGTTTAATTTTTGCTTGGTACATCAGTCTCCGCCCAATTTAAATTATTTCTATTGCATGTATGAAAGTCTGTTCTGTGCATGAGACTAAATTCGGAGAGTATCCGAAGTATTCGGTTCCTGTTTTGATCCGAGTGCAAAGATTAGAGTTTTTAATTTTTTAAACATTTCTAATTTTTAGTTTTTAATTTTTAGTAAAAAGGACGGTTATTAGCACGAGTGATGCGAAGATAATGTCAAAATGTTCATTATATCAGTCAATTTATGTTGAACTTATGGATTTAGTGGTGACCCTTCTGGCTTACAGCACAAAAATCATACTCAAAAATCTGAGTCGGATTCTGCGTTTCCGCGTTATCTTGTTTAAAGCTAACTTTTTGGATGATGGTCTCTCTCTTGATCCTGTACAGATCGAATTTACTTGTCGTGCTGCTTAGCGGGTGACCCAAAACTAAGTCATAGCCTATAGTTCTCTGATCATCAACGGAACGGCAGTACTTTAATCGGCAACCCGAAATGCAGATGAGTCAGGTTTAGAACTACCGAAGAATGCAAATGTTCATAGTTGAAGATAGCTGGTGATTTCAGTCTTGCAACCAAATGAACAGAGCAGGCGTGGTAACGTCGAGCATCGAACAGCTTGCTGCTTGATCATGCGTCTGCTGTATTAAGCCTGGTATATTCCTATAGTTCGAGAAGAAGGAAGAAAATAGTTCATCCCTCTCTATCACATAGAAGCTATTTTTATAAAAATTGACTAATAATAGTATTCTGGGCAGATTATTGTTTGTTGGTATCGTTTTTAAGTTAAGTTGTTGGTTAAGTTTTTAAGTTTAGATTATTAAAATTCTGCAGGCATGCGCATTTGTTTGATGTCCATCACTTTTCCCCCATGCCTCTCCTAAATCAGTCGGTGTAACTTATCGTGCAAATGTTGTATGTATGCGAAATTTACCGAGGTGATTGAAACAGTATATAGATTTGCAATCATTAGTAATATATATCACTTAATTAATTGAGACATTTGACTCTATTTTTTTAATCTTTTTTCTTCTAATTTAAATTGGATATGACCATAGCTCCCTCTAAGCTGTGCGGTTTTTTTCCGTGCATCTACAATCAGCTATTGTAAATATATATAGTATATTCAATGACACATTTAGTTGAGACTGAAAAGATTTGTAATTGCTTCAATGTTTAATATAACACTAAAAATATGTAAAGTTGTAGAACGTTTGTAGATAGACGTTTTACGTATGCACGGAGGACTAACATGTATATATTACGTATAGTAGCTGATGTGATGTAGTCGTTTAAATGAAAAAGTACCATTTCTTGGTTAAACGATTATTTATTGTCATAAATTGTAGTATATGCGTTAATGACGTTGAAAGTATAACATAGTATAATATTGAGTAGTATAATTTTTTTGTATTGTAATTAAACTTATGAATAATGAACTTGTTTGATGACATAAACAACTTATGAATGTTTTACTTATGAGTGATATGTTGCACTAACTTGTTTGAATTACTACGAGCTACTGGTCGAGCGTCTGGAATTGTACTCTTGACTCTTGCCCGGTCTCTTTAGTGTAACTGAATATGACTCGAATCGAATATCAAGAACGAACCGACCATGTCGATGTCTACCTTCAACGTTCTCAACGTATAGAACGTAACATAAAAATGTAATATATCATATAATATTTGATACATACAAGAACGTAACGGAGACTGTGGAGTAGTATACTCTGTGAATTTCTTATGAGAGTTTATAACTACTATCCACAACAAAAACATTATATTTAATTGTCGTCAGTTCATCACACAAAAAATTATAATGTTTACGAGTATGAGGCCAGTATTATTCTTAGGAAGAAATATGGGTAGCAGCAATTGTCAAAAGAGAAATAAAAAATATGATATATAATTGAACAACATTGTGAGCGTATATGAAAGATTTAGCATTAGTTGATTCATGGATAAATGTATCTATTATGCAGGAAATAGAAAATTTGATTAGAACTGTGTACACATTGTTTCACCGGTCTAACATCAAGAAGAAAAACTTTGAAGAAATAGCTTGAGTGTTACAGCATGATGTTATATCATTTAAACCATTAAACGAAGTTAGATAGATAGTTATCTATTATAGGTATTTCGCATTTGGTTCTTTAGTAAAAAATTACAATACATTATCTGAGTACTGTGAAATTCAGCAGAATGGAATGACTACATTTGTAAATAATGTGAAAAATTCTAACTAATTCCATCGGGAAACAATATTTGCTCTGAAAAATGAATTAGACGAGCTTAGAAAGGGTGTTGTTATTACGTTTTACATACGATTTTTAATAAACGACCAACCATTTAAAAACTTTACCCCTAATTATTTAAAATATAATTATAAGATTTTCTTTAAAATCTCAGACTTTATTTTTCTGCTAATGAATTTTTAATTAACACTAATTTAAACATTTAAAAAACCTAAATTTTTTGCATCCCAGTTAACTGTGTGTACTTTTAATATGTAAATATATGCTCATATTACTTTCGTTAACGTCTTTTAAATTGTGAATTATGTTGTCTTTATTTATATTCTCGATTTGATATAAGTTTTACCTTACTGTTATTTTTTGTGTTTATATTTTAAATAATTAATATGAACTTTAATTGAATTTATTTTTTATTTTATAATTAGCTGTGTATTCTAAGATGCTGCTCTGATCATGGTTTTACCATAGTTTTCCTTGATTTATCCAGGCAAATTCTAAGGCAGTTTTTTTATTCCGTTAAGTAGTATATAGATATTCATTCCTAACGTTATCAATACAGTTTATTATTATGTACAGATTAAAATAAACCATTTATTTATTTAAATCTAATGTATAAATATAGTGTAAATATTTAAACAAATTTTTAGCTTAAAAAAACAATTTTTTTTTTTGGAAAAAATCTCTATTACTTTTTCAGTATCATCTAATTATTACAGGCCATTGTAACCCGAAGAAATCCTTTGTACAATCAATAAACCGCAAAAATTAACAGTCATTATTATTATTTATACTGTAAATTTTAATATTGTAATCATGTACAATGGAAAAATGATTAGCAAACTTTTGAGATTGTTAAAAATTGTAATGTTCAATATTATTTCTAAAAAAGAAAAAGGAGAATTATAAGTGATTATAAATACTCAAACGAATGAATAATTTAAATTAAAGAAGATTTCTTAGTAAGAAAATTATTGAAATGGAAAAGTTGCATGCAACTATAGCTCGTTTAAACAATGGGGTGGTTTGGTATAGTAATCACTATTTACTGAACAGAAAATTTAACATTTCATTATGATTTTCTCTAAAATTAAGTACGAGTATTGTAGTACGTATAATATTTTTCCGATGAGAATCTAACAACTGAATAAACAAATAATAATAAAATAGAATCAAGAATAACATTTGAATCAACATCAAAATGGGGATTTAACAATTAATTGCAAAAATGAATTGTTCTTTTATTTAATGAATTAAATCTTGTCTATTGTATTGGGGTAATAAAATTAGTTTTTCAATTACTTCTTTTTTTTTAATGTATTTTGACATGAAAAAGGATTTTTCCTTCCTTAAAGTAATTTTTTCTATAGTTTTAAATAAACTAGGGTAAATTTTTTTTTAAATTTTTTTTGTTGTGTTAAAATTTTTATTGCAGTTGTCCAAAAAAAACATGAAGGAAACTTGAAAAAAAAAACATTATTTTATTATCGGTTTAATCCTTTAATTGATTTTTTTTAATTTAGAATTTAATCTTCTTTTATTTAAAATGTAAGATCAGCTCGATGAAACTCGACAGCTGGATCAGACCTAATGAAACTAAAAACACCAATTCGTAGGCCTACGGCATTTTTGAAGATGAATAATAACTGAAAACCTATCAATTTTAGAAAAAAAGTCTGAAATAAAACTTTAATTTTTTTTGCAAAGAATTAGATTCTGCAGTGAAAAATATAGGTTCCTATTTAAAAAAAATTAGGTTGACCTTGAAATTACTTTTATTTGACCTTATAAAGGACAACATAGGTTGTACGTATTTAGTTGCAATTACTGTGATGCGGTGTCAGACACGGTAGAACACACGATCTTTCAATGTGCACGGTGGACGCGGTATAGGATTAAGTATGGTGTTACTAATCTAGTGCCGGAGACTTTGATCGACTACATGCTCGTGTCACAGAGAAACTGGGATAGCATCAAGTCGCTGGTACAGGAGATATTAACGGCAAAGGACCTGGCTAATAGGGCAAGACGAGCCTGAGGGACGACGGTTAGTCATAGGGGGGGGACAGCCCTCTGTGGAGCCGCACTTTGTTTCCTGCGTGTAGAGATAGGGTGCAGTGATGAGACACGGGGACTCCTTCCCTCCATGGCAGGGATCGAGGGTATTCGTGCTGCCACGGACACGGAGGAGCCAGGGGGGAGTGACAGCCTCCTGCTGAGTCAATATGCGTTCTCGCCATGAGGATGGATGGCGATAATGACTCACGGGGACTCCCGTACCTCTAGGCGTGTGCTTGCAGAATGAGAATGAGTGAGTTCTGTTCCTGTTTCTTATAGGTGAGGTGAGATGCTAAGTTGGCAGAAGTGGTGTACAAGATGAAGATGTGAGTCCTCGTTTGAAT
The DNA here is from genome assembly GCA_010016005.3 of Zanna intricata. Lineage (NCBI taxonomy): Eukaryota > Metazoa > Arthropoda > Insecta > Hemiptera > Fulgoridae > Zanna > Zanna intricata. The sequence continues at coordinate 8,168 of JAAAKQ030099309.1, forward strand.
CCCCCTGAGACAGAGTTATGCTTAATTGCGTGTCCGGTCTTGGGATGGAGGAGAATGGAGGGGGATTTTTTAGTCGGTGAGAGCCCGACACTACCGCCTGTGCGGGCGGGTGGTGGCTGGTAGAGCTTTTTCCTCCTTCTACGAAAACAAAAAAAAAAAGAAAAGGTTGTACGTATTTACATAGTTTACATAGGTAAGTATTTACACATGTATTGTACATAGGTTGTAGATTGAATGTATTTCCCCCTTGAAATGAAAAAGTTTTTGAGATAAAGATGTCTCAATTTAAATGGACCCTCCCTATACATTTAAGATTATTTAACAATTTTAAGATGATTAAAATCCATAAATACATATCGACATTTATTATTTGTAAACCTTCTTTTACTAAAAATATGTAAAATTGAAGACCGTACCGTTAGAAAATGCTTTTATTACTGCCAAATGTTACTCCTTACATAAGATTAAATAAAAACCAATAGGATTATAAATAAATTTATTGACAACTATAATTATAGTCTACATCAACCATTGAAAATGATAAGATAAAGAAATATGTGCTACGTTCTTGTATATATCAAACATTATATAGTATATTACGTTCTTGTATGTATCAAATATTATATGATATATTACGTTTTTATGTTACGTTCTATACGTTGAGAACGTTGAAGGTAGACACCGACATGGTCGGTTCGTTCTTGATATTCAATTCGAGTCATATTCAGTTAAGTAAAGAGACCGGGCAAGAGTCAAGAGTACAATTCCAGACGCTCGACCAGTAGCTCGTAGTATTTCAAACAAGTAGTTGCAACATATCACTCATAAGTAAAACATTCATAAGTTGTTTATGTCATCATATAAGTTCATTATTCATAAGTTTAATTACAATACAAAAAAATTATACTACTCAAGATTACACTATGTTATACTATTATACTTCAACGTCATTAACGCATTTACTACAATTTATGACAATAAATAATCGTTTAACCAAGAAATGGTACTTATTAATTTAAACGACTACATCACATCAGCTACGATACATAATATATACATGTTGGTCCTCCGTGCATCCATAAAACGTCTATCTACAACCATTCTACAACTTTACATATTTGTCTGCTGTTATATTAAACATTCAAGCAATTACAACTCTTTACATTATATTAATTATAATTTTTCACCAAGAGAAGCACTGCTTTATCGAAAATATAAACATATATGCTGCACAAAATCCGTTCAGAAAATGTTCGTTTCATTTTTCCCGATCACTAAACAGAAATCAAGTATCGGTGTAATATGTTGTTTGTGGTGGGGTTTATTTTTACCTCAGGAAAAGTTAACAACCATAACTTTCTAGCTTTTGTTGTAGAAGGATTGATTTTATTAAGGTCTGAAAAAAAAATTGTGGTATTAGATCTTGTAAGAAGACTTGAAAATTAAACTCTTAAATGTTTTCAGGATTTAATTATCATTAAAAATAATATCAATGAACATTATTTTAAGAAAAATACATAAATAAAAATTGGATTTGATGGAGAAAAATTTCTCCATAAAAATTGGATTTGTTATTTTTTCAAATTATTAAAATAAAATGTTTTAATTATTTCTTCAGATTAAGGCATCAGGGTAATAATTCCTTTATCACAAGGTTATGGAATGAAATTTCATGTTTTTTAAAATAGGATTTTGATTCAAGTAGCCCAAAATGTAATACTTTGAGGTCTGGACAGTTACACAATTGCATTGTGGCGGACACCACATTATTATTTTATATAATGATTTTGTTTCACGTCGCTCAAGTTATGTGGTGTAAATGAGAACGTGTCGGATTCGTAACCTTGCGTACATCGGTTCGTATCCGACTTCATACACATATAATTTTTAAACTTTTTTCTTTTTAATTTAAATGTATTGATTTATTAATAATTATTAATTTCTGTAAAATTTCTGAATTAAAATGAAAAGTACCTAAAATTTTATTTCCCTAATAACTTTTGATTTTTTCGGTTTTTTTTTATTGTTATTATTGAATTATTATTTATTTTAAATTTTTTACACTCACAGGTTAATAATTATTAATACAGCAACGTATTTAAATCAAAAAAGAAAGTTAAAAAAAAGAAAGTAAATGAAGGATTCGAACCGATGTACCTACCCCTTGAAAGATTCAAATATTTCATTAATTAAAAATTTTATTTGGCTCTAACTCTGGAACCAATGAAAATAAGTACCATTTATGATAAATCATTGAAAATCTCCCAATGAGGGCTTATTATTAATCCAAATTATTTGAATTTTGGACTTTTTTGGACACTTTTGGTCCAGTCGATTGCAATCGAAAGGGGATGGTACACAACTAGATGTTACTGGTCCTAAATCCAGGATTTGAACATCCTACGGTAAATCGTTTTTGAGTTATGCGAGATACTCTACGTACGTACGTACAGACGTCATGCCGAAACTAGTCAAAATGGTTCCAGGGATGGTCAAAATGGGTACTTCCGTTGAAATCTGAAAACCAAAATTTTTCACGATTACCATATTTCCTTTACTTCGGTCAAGGAAGTAAAAATAAACGTAAAAGATCATTTATAATTTTTCATTAAATAAATTAAATCATAAAAATAAAAATAATTTTCAACTCTATCAATCAGAGGACACGTTAAACGTTTAAGTCGTCAGCGAATACCGAAAAATTCTTCAACATTATTAGGAACTAAAATCATAAATTGGATGGTTCACGGCTAGGCACGAGTTCTTGTGGTCAGTTGCTCATCGGGCTAGTGATATCCCTTTGAACTGCTATTCAGCTGGAATCAGGTGCTAGACCGGAGTAGGATTTGGCAGTACCTGTAACCATTGGTGAGTCCACTACCGACAAAAATCCGTTGTTCTCGGCACCGGAGCTCCTATTTGAAGATTGATTTCAGCATCAATCCTGAAAGAGAGAAAGATTTCATTTTTTCTCTTGGCGATAAGCTGAGTACGCACTGAACTGAGCTGAAGTATGGAAATATCAGTGGATGAAAGACACTAGAGTAAGATTCAAATCTTGAAATCTTCCGCAGTCCATGCAACATGTAACTGGCCTATCTAGGTGACATAAATAGGATGACAAGTCGTAAAAGTCTGAGTCCCAATACAGAGTTTATATATTCATTTTTTCGTATAAGTAGTTTCTTCAGCACAGCGACTATTCGAACTACATGAATATGACACGTACATAACAGATGCAAATGCAGATGCAGATGACTTTACAGATGCAAAAAAACGTTTATGATAAAATCATAAATTTTAAGACTCCAAGTATTTTCCTAGAATATTGATGCATTCTTGCCAGCGGATACTCTGATAATTAACTGTAACTGAAATTTATTTACTTCAATATTACATTTACTTCCAACATTCTGCAACCAATCATCGATTTATTTAAATCTGGATTCTGGTGTAACGCAGAATAGCTGATTAATTATAAAGCTACGTAGATGTGTGGAAGAGTCCAATCACGTTATATATACCCAACTTAGAGCCGATCAAATAGTAATAGAGTTCAGTTAAAAGATAGAGATATTTTAGCAATCTCTGAGTGGTTAACCAAAAGGTATGATAACAAAATTCAACAGTCCTGTAAAGATAAATATTGGTTCAATTGTTCAGGCACAAAAATTTATTTAATAATTTATTTACATTCTTTAATTTAATGTGCACGATTTCATTGTACATTAATTTTATTTTTTGTATACAATAACTTTTTATAATTATTTCGAATTAATAAAATCTTAATATTCTAAATTCTGATGGCAAATACCAATGTGCTCGTTGATTCTGTTGAAGTGAAAGTACGAACTAAATTTGTAGCTTTACGTTAACTTACTGGAAAATGTAATTGATGGGGGATGAAATTATTATTTCAAACAAAAATAATATAAGTTTTTAACACTTGGATAATTAAAATAAACGTTTAATAAATGACGAGCTTTCGTAGAAAGAACATTTTGTAATATATATTATGAGAATGTGGTTTTTAAAATATAAAATTATATTTCTGTAAGTAATAATTTATAACGATCATAGGAGTTGATAGAGTCGCTTCAAGACGGTGGGTGTTTGCTTTTATTGCGGTCCTTAAACTGATGCGAGTCCCCTTGAAGCTGTCAATAACACGTGGCTCCGTGATCGCGGAGATGCTAATCGCGCATGCGTCCTGTTCTGCTTTTACGATCGGAGGACTATCAAAGGCACAGTGCGATGTACTCGGCATTAATTTTTTTAATTATACTATTTTTAACTGAAAATAATTTAAATGTTTGTAAAATTCTATGAATAAAATTAATTAAAAAACGTTAATTTACATCAGATAATATATAAAACTCTTTCTGATAACATCATATTCATTTTCAATTCGCTTCTGAGAAGAAAAAAAATAGAAAATAATATATCCAAAACATAAAGCTTCAGTACGATTTAATAATAAAATTTACTACTAATAATCGTTAACATAATTTTTAGCTTTACATTTATACACCTACATGTTTATCCAAATTAAACATGTTTTAAGCAACAAATTAATATTTTTTTATAACAATTTTTAACATATCCTTGAGTTTAGTTAGAAATAGAAACCTTCTTATTTAGGCCGTATAATAATACAGTTTATTAAAATACTATGAAAAAATCTGATATAATAATCTGATATAACTCCCCTGTATGAAAATCTAAAAATAATACGATTGTAAATTATAATTTCTAATTAATATTAAATAATCTGATGTTTTACCAAATCTATTACATAGACACAGATGTAATAACGGGTATTAAATTACATACACCACATTTTTAAAAATCTATAAAATTTTATTTCACTAACTTCTGACTGTTTTTTTATATGTATTTTTTTATTGTATTATTGAATTATTGTTTATTGTAAAAGTTTTCTACAATCACGAGTTAATAATTTTTAATAAATCAACGTATTAAATTAAAAAACGTTAAAAAAAGAAAAAATGAGAGAGGAAGTCTGATTCGAACTGATGTGCCTTTCCTTGTAAGATCCATATATTCCATTAATTAAAATTTTATTTGGCTATAACTCTGGAACCAATGAAAATAAGTATCAGTTATGACGTATGATTGAAAAACTCTCAATGAGGTCTTATTACTTTAGTTAAGAAAAAGTCTAAAATCCAAATTTTTAGGGATTTATTTCCTTTTTTTTGAACACTTTTGATTCAGTTGACTGCAATCAAAAGGGCACAAGTAGATATTACAAAAATCCTAAATCCAGAATTTCAATATCTTACGGCTAATCGTTTTTGAGTTATGCGAGATACGTACGTACGTCACGCTGAAACTAATCAATTCAGGGATGGTCATAACGGATATTGCCGTTGAAATTTAAAAACCACAATTTTTCGCAATTACAATACTTGTAAAAATTATTTGTTCCATTTTATTACGTCATCGATACTGTGATAATTAGTCGTGAAAAAAACTTAATGAAATGTTTTCTTAAAATGAGTTTCTATAAAGGTAAACATTTACATCTAAAATATGAAAAAAATCTATTTAGTCCTGAATAACAAAACTATATTTAGAAAGACGTAATTAATTTTTTTTTAAATAATTTAATTTACTTACATATTTAAACATAGTTTATCTAATAACATGTATATATATGGTTTAATAATCATGGCTTCAAATTAATTATTAGGTATAAATTTAGAAAAAATCGTATACTGTCACTTATACAGATTTTAAAAGAAATTTCTACTCACTTTTTAGAAGCGATCATTTTTATACGGTTCAAAACGTTTTAAAATCTCATAAAAATAAACAGCTATTAAAATATTATTTTTAATAAACAGATATTTATTAAAAATAAGCATGTGTGAGACTCAAAAAAGTAAACGTATTGTATGCATATCACCTTTGGGACAGTGGTTTCCAGGATCACATATTTTTTAATGGTCGAAGTATATGGGTTAGTATCTTTATAGAAATAGGTTATTTGGCCACACATCAGCTTAATAAAGACAAGGAGGATTACATCTACCAGGCTATTCACCTTATTATATCAACGAAGCGCGATATTTTCTTTGTATGAGGATTCGTGAAGATTTTATTTTTTTTCTATTTTTTTCATACGTCTTAGCCCTCCGTGCTGGTCTAGTAGTTAACGCAATATCACAAATCAGCTGATTTCGAAGTCGAGAATTCTGAGGTTCAAATCCTAGTAAAGGTAGTTATTTTTATACGGATTTGAA
>JAAAKQ030099342.1:0-14435 GCA_010016005.3 Zanna intricata
ATTATTATTTAGACAATACAAATGTTACTGTTACTGTAAATTAAGTTCATTATACAGTTTTTCATTCTTACCAGAGTTTGTTATTTTTATTTTATTAACTTATCAATCATCCTCCATACGGCTAGTAGTTTAGCCAACGCGCTAACAGATAGTAAAACTTGCGTTCATAAAATGACAAAAGATGTGTCAAATAAAGTTGTGTTTACAGAAAAGTAAAAGAATCTAAATAAAGCAAAACAATCAAAATTATGTAAGAAACAATACGAAATTAAAATTTTCAAACATTTATTGGCTTCATAGATCAAAGTAATATTTATAATTCGTAAACAAAGGAAAAAAACAATCAGAATTAATTAAATATGTCATATAAAAAACGTTTTCTTAAAAATAATGAAAACCACATTAACTACAATGGTAGATGAGCAATTGTGAATAATATAAGAAGTAAAAATTAATACATGCTTTTATTTATGTATTAATTATAATTTAGGTTTATGTCGAAAACAGAGCGGTAATATTTATTTATTTTTCTAATATGTAGGTTGCTATCTGTTAAACTAGTGAACAATAACGAACAAGTGCAACTAGAACTAGTGCAATAAACATTTCATGACCCATGAAATAAGGATGAGTGTGGTTAACATTGAACCCCAACCACCAAAGTACACCGGTATCCATTATGTAGTATTAAAATCCGTATAAAAGCAACTACCTTTTGAATTTTAGAACCTTTGATTTCGAAAATGAGTTGTTAAACATTTCTTGTGCGACGAGTTAACCGCTACACCAACAAGTGGACACATTGATCTAATGGGGAATATTAATTTAAATACGTACGTAAACTTCTGCATTGACAAATGAAACCAAATTTTATAATAATAATATAACCTTTATGGAGATACCGATCTTGATGACGGAGTTGTAAGCAATTCGGCCTTTTATCGGAAGGTCCGGGGTTCGAATTCAGGTTACGGGTGGGAATTTTCTTATTCGACAAAATTCGATTTCCATATTCCCACGTTCATGCTTCGAAGCTTCTGTGATGAATTAATTCATTAAGCAAAAAACAAAAAAAAAACAGTTTTCACTAGTCTTTGCGACAGGTTTAATGATTGGTGCTACTAAATTCATATTGCAGTCAACTGATGCTACTGTTCAGGATTCTATTTTAAATAGGCAGACACGTATTTAAAATACGGTCAAAAAGTGTTATAAACAAAACGGATAAGTTATAAACAAAAAAATATCCCAAAAATATACAAACGAAACTCTTTATTTCAACTGCACAATGTTTTATATAAATCCAACGAAACGTTTCAATTATACAATGAACGCGTAAAGCCTTCTGAAGAAAAAAATGTCAACGCATTTGCCAACCGAGTAAAAAACGCAAATAATAAAATTTCACCAATATTTAAAAGAACCTTGACGTTTTCGCTCTCTATATATTAATTGTTGATTTATATGTTTGCGTGTTTGTACTTGTTATTTTTCTAAAATATTAAATTTTTTGATTTGTAACACTGAAGATTTGGTTTTGTTTAATACAAAGTTAAAATCTGCCGCATTTTGAAATCTTTAATTTTTAACAAACTTCGTAATTCTTACGTGTGTTTTTAGTTTCCGTAGACTATATTTATAGCAATTTACTAAAAAAATTTTTAATAAATTTTGATTAAAATTTTTATTTGGTTTTTTAGCATTTAACAAAGTTATTTTTCACTAAACATAAAAAGTGTGTTTTTCTACCTCGATCTTTTTTTGTTTTATCCCAGATTTCCCAAAAACTATTAAACATAAATGTCTTCAGGTCAGATTTGAGTCCCAAGAATTACAGTCTGGTTTCATTTTATCGAAGGCGTAGAAATCAAGGGGAAATATTTAGCCAGCCGACACTTGCTAACGAACCGTTTCCGAATCTATGTTTACATGAACTTTTTTTCTTTATTGTAACAGTTTAATATGTTCTGAAAATAACTTCTCGCACACACACAAAAGGGTCGTGTATCATTACTTAAACATTAGGAAATATGTAAATACAAAACAGCAATATACAAAATGAACATATACAAGTGAAACCAGCATAGTTTTCGACCACATTTAAATTTTAAATAAGTTTCCCTAAAAAAAATATAAAATAAAACGTTTAGCAGTAACGTATCAGCTAAGCAAATCGCTAAGACAATTAAAAAGTCTGAAGTTATAACAACCTTTTATTAAACAAAATTAGTTCAGTCGTCTTTTTAATCATGGTATTCTAATTATTTATGATTATTGTGTGCAGATTATTTAATTTATTTTATCAGAAATTTCTTCTTTTTTTTTCTTCTTTTTTATTTTAATTATACATTTTTTGTATTTTTATACATTTTTAATTATACAAAATGTATAGTTCATTTATTTAAATAAATTTAATTTTTTTTTTCTCGATATATTTGATTTAGATTTGATTACTTTATTTATGAATAACGTATTAAAACCACAAATGAACTAATTTAAAATAAACTAAATATCGTATAACTAAGTTATTAATAAATAAATGTAAGAATTGAATGGAATATTTTTTAAAAAGTAATGAAATTACAACAACACAGGCTCCATTACCTCAGAATAATTTTAACTTGGAAATAATCCAAAACAAAAAAAAAAACACAGGAAAAAATTAAAAAAAAAAAAAATTTAAATCAGTAAAACGAAAATATACAAACAAGGACTATCTTGCATTATTTCTCAGCTTCATCATTATCATTATCATTATTAACATCGATGAAATTTAAGAAATAAAATAAAAACAAGGTAACACGATCAAATTAGTCCTGACATGAAGGAAACCGTAGAATGCAGGAATATAAAAAATAAAAAAAGTATATAAATTAATAATAATTCTATAATTTTTAAATCCTGTTTTGTTTTATAAATTTTCATTAATGCAACAGCTAAACCGGTCTTAATATAAATTTTAAATTTTAAAAACATTATACACGAATAAAATAATCAAAATCACGAATAATTCTTTAAACTTAAATAAAAAGGGGAGATAAAGCAATAAATAAACGACGACAAGTTTTATATAATAATTATGTATATAAAATGGGGAAAAAAAAAAATACACACACCGTATGGGAAGGGCAATTAGTATGTCATGCCAGGAGGTCAATTCGTGCTTTATCCCATAGGCATTATGCTTTAATTAATTCGTCTTTTATACACATACAGTACAATACTTTTAACATTTCTTAACAGTTAAGTTTCACGATAAGTATTATTATTTTACTTTTCAGATGTAAAAATATTTTAAAAGAAAATCATAAAAGTGCATGCGTACAATGTTGTTAAATATGGTATGAATTTTACATCACAAGCTAATGTATTAATAAGTAACAGATTAAGGTACCGGCATATAAACGTTTTTAATAACGGTACAAATTAGGTAAATATTTATTTATATCTTTGCCCTCATAAAATTCATCTAACTAGCGCAAAAATAATAAAATATGGCCCAAACAAGATTCAAAATTCTCTCAGAAAAGACGATAAAAAATAGTTATAATTATAGTTATAACATAACAATAGTTTTTTATAGTTATAAAAAATAGTTTATAATTAATTATCACAATACTTTAAATTTTATCAGAGCCAAAAGCTGAGGAACATCCGGACAACAATTAATTCTGACCAAACACGAGAGAGAAAGAATCATCATGGCATTATTTTATCCGGTGTGAAACGATGTAGTACTAAAGATCTAGTACTTTTCGACTGATAGAAACACGAAACTTTTTGTAGGCGATAAATTAATGTAATACTAGTTTAATTTTTATGTACTTTTAATGCAACAGCGGTATCGTATCAATAGTATTTCGTAGATTAAGCAATATATTTTCTTAGAATTGAGAATTCAACTAAGATTTCAGATATTTATTTAAAGAGTCGGGAAAACATAACGGAATATATCAATCTTTTAATTTCTATTGTTCACTGGAAAATGAAGTTAAACACAATACACGATATCTTGTCCAATAAAAAAAATGTTTCTTATTTTAAAAAATTTAAATAATGAAACACTATTGTGTTATTAATTGTATTTTTCTATTTTAAAACAGAAAAACCTTTTTCTAGGACTTATGGCTGTTATATTCAAAACAAACATGATGACGAATTGAGACAGTGTATTCTCGTAGTCATAACCTGTATACATTGGTGTAAATGTTTCATAAAATCTTTTAAAAATATTAATGGTATTATACCAAAAATATACTGTATAATACATCGTATAAAATAGGATATTAATTGCAAATGTTTAAATTTGTTTGGTAAAGTAAATTTAATCATATGGCTCTTTTTCAATAAAGAGAAGGAGCCATATGATTAATTTGAGTTAATCATATGGCTCTTTTTCTATAAAGAGAAGGAGCCATATGATTAACTTGAGTTAATTAATTAAAAAAATGCTGGTTTTTTAACAAAATGTTTTTTATAAGTGAAAAGAACTATACGTTTAAATTTATCTCATTCAAAAAATACTAAATAATGAAATTTTGTTTTCTCATAGCGACAATTTATTCGTTGCTATGAGACTGATTTTTTTTCTCTAATTCTGAATCAAAGAAATATATAAATTCTGAATATTAATAAATAAATAAATAAAGTAGTTGCATAAAAATACAGTAAACTTCAAGACTACAGAAAAAAAATGGTGTACTTTCTGATTAAACGGAGGCCACCTCAACACATCGCTACTACTGTAACATTAGGTTCGTTTGCTACTCGTAACTATTTTGAAAAAAATGCTTTTCCTAATAGACTGGCGCTTATCGCTGTCAAAGTTATGTTAAGGTTAAGTTACTCAAATTATTAAGTTACAAGGTTAAGTTAAATTAAGGTCAAAAAACAAAAACGAGGCAAGAAACAGGGGCACAGCTCGCCGCTATTTAGATTCGTATCTGGCTGAATATATATGGCGATCGGCGGCCGTATTCAACGAGCTCCTCGTCAACATCGTTAAGTTCTGTGACTTTTTTCAAGCACAAAAGTAGATTGTAAAATTTCGAAAATGATGTATGGTATAAATAAAGGCCTATACTGCGTGTACATGTTTGAGTTTAAAAAAAAATCATTCTTACTTCTGCAAACAGGTGGCTTCCGTTTAATCAGAACGTATCAAAAATGTATAACTTTTTTTATGCAATTAAAAACTTCTGTAAATTAACAATATAAAAGAAAATTAAGTTATGTTAAAAAATATAAAGTTTATTGATTAATATACTACTCGCGCCGGACTCAGTGGCGAAAGTGGTAGCGTCTTGGCCTTTCATTCGGAAGTCCCGGGTTCGAATCGTGATCAGGGTTGAAATTATATAATACAGAAATATTTTGACGATTCCTTTTTTTTTTTACGTATGTACTGTAGTTTTTTTTTATCTTTTTCCCTACCAGTTTATTGTAAACTGAAGCAGTCACATACAGTTGTTAATCTTTTGCTGTGAGTGTATCAAATCGTGCGAGAACAGTATTTTATTTTACTTATCCTATGTAATTCATTTAATAGTGATTTAATTACGACTTCACGAAAAACATTCACAACAGAGGAAAAGGCGGCGCACATTATTTGGCGGTTAGATAACGGTGAAACTAATCACATTACCGAAGAATTAGGCTTAAGTAATTCGACAATGTCGGTGATATGGAAGAACTCGATTCCCCCACGAGGGAAAAAACGCCCGCGAAGTGACATTACCGGTTGTTACACCACCCCCTCCGTTGCTAGCCCTGAAGGGGATATGGAAGAACTGTGAAAAAATTAAAAAAAATTCTGACACAAATTCTACGAAATAAAAAAAAAAAATTACGGCCTAGTGAACACAAAAATATAGACCAAACGCTGTTAAAATAACTTAATACCAGAAGGCTAGTGATATTCGTATTAGCGCTTCTGTATTGCAAACTAAGGCGAATGATTTTTCTGAAAAATTCGGTAAGCCATGTGAAATAACTTCCCCTTGGATATAACAGTTCCGTCAGCGCCACGATACTGTCCTGAGGAGAATAAGCAGCGAGGCCGCAGCAGCTCCAACCGGTGTATCAGAAAAATTTCTTCCATTTGGAAACTATTTGGCCAAAATTAAAAGAGGGCTATTCGGACAAATAAATCTACAGTGTTGATGAATCCGATCCTTTTTTTAAACTGACGCCAGAAAGAATCTTTCGGTTTAAATACCAAACGTGTTCGGGGGAAAATTATCAATATCAAGACTAACAGTACTAATTGCTACAAATATGACTGAAACTGACAAAAACATATTCTGATTATACGGAAAGGTGCGATGTTTCAAAAACCTGAAATCGCTTCCTGTTACGTAAGAAAAACAAGCTTGGATGATAAGTGAATCTTTACGTCTTGGTTACGAAAATGGGACCCTGAATTAAAGATTGAAAATTAGAAAATACTGCTGCTCATTGATAACTGTCCGGCTCATCCACACGTTGAAAATATTTTGTGTATAAAGTTAATTTTCTTACCGAAAATAACAGCAGTCTTACAGCCTTTGGATTACTGCGTGATCAAGTCGGTAAAGTCCATTACAAAAAACATCTAATTTTGCAAATATACAAAATTTGGATAAAAAAAGAAGGAAACACAAATAACTATTCTGGATGCTATAATTATGTTAAAAAGATCATCGAATGAAGTTGCTCCGCCGACTGTAAAAAAGCTACTATTAACATGCAGGATTTTACAACAGGCTAGCGAAGTTACTGACATCCCATGTGAAGAAGAATCATTAGAGGAATGGGGCAATAGTATGCAAAACGTTGTCAAATGCATTGTTTGAAGATTATCAAGAGGTTGAAAAAGACTTAGAAACTCATGAAACTGTAACAGATGAAGTTTTAGCGGCTTTAGTACTAGCAGAAATAGACGGGGATGTAGGTAATGACAACGAAGGTAACGATGAAGACATCAATCCGCCAAATCTTCCATAAGTTTTAGCGGCAATGAAAACCGTTTGCCGGTTTCTCAGTTTTACAGAAATTACTAATGAAGAAACAAAGAGTGTTTGTTTTGATTTAGAAAAGAGCCTTCAAAAACAGTATTAAAGCATGAAGTGTTCGAAACAAAGCAAAATAACCGACTTTTTAAAAAAAAGTATTTTTACATTTTTTCTCTATCTTCTTTTACTCTACCGTATTTGTGTTTATTATCACATACATATGTACATTATTTTATTACGGAAATAAATTATAATTTTTAAAGATTATTATTTTACTGTATTAAAATATACCCGTGTTAATGGCAAATTAATATACATATTATATATACATATACATTATATATACATTATTATATACATATTATACATGGCGTATTAACTAGATGAAAGAACCAATATTTAATTAGTAGGTAATATCAGAGTGTAATAACATAATGTTTAACTACTTATATATAAAACGATGGCTAAAATACCACTTTTTCATCGTCTCCAAATTCCTAGAAATTAAATTTTTGTAACAAAATTTCAGGATCAAAATTAAAATATATATATATATATTTTAATTCTTCTCGACCGTCACCAAACGGTCGAGAAGACAATGGATTAACACATTTTTAATACATTAATACGATCATATAAGTGATTAACCCTTCTTCAACTACTTTAATATTTTATTATTTTTTAAATAGATGTTACATAATGAAAAGAATAGATAACAAAGAGTATTATGGTAGAAAAAATAACATTATTTTATTCAGTTCTGATCAGAACTTTATAAGATCTAGCATTAAGTATTGATTCAATGGATCATACCAGAAGGTAAACTCACGTATAACAATTTATTATTATTATTATTACTAAAAAACATTATCATTAAAATTTAATTAATTCATATTTAAAAAAAAAAACACACTTACAAAAATGAGAGATTATAATAGAGTTATAAATAATGGAATATATATTCCATTATTAAATTCAGTACTGTAATATAATCATACTAATAAATATATAATCAATATTGACATGCAGTTATTCCTGTTGTTAAAATATATGTATACGAGAGAAAAAATATATATTTCACGGTAATGTTAAAGAACATCAAACAAAATACGCATAACAGGTATGAAATGAAAAGAGGAAAGGTTTATGAATTCCATTTCTTGCAGATTTATATAACGAGTTCCTTACATATTTAAATGCACGCATACACGATACGATATACATAAATTATTGAATCATAATTTAATAATAGTAATATATCTTTTTTAGTTATTTAATTAATTATAAGATTTATCGAAAAAAAAAATTGAATAAAAATGTACACTTTTTATATGTAAACCAATTATGATAGTAGAAAAAAATATTATATAGTTTAATTATACGAAAAGAATTAATTGATAAATAAATAATCTTTACCAAATAAAATACATTAATTAAATTTATATTATTATTTTCAACGTAATCTGTACTTTTTTAAAAACTAGCCTTAAGACAATATTTTTCAAAAAAAGACTTTTATTAAATTTTCTGCGTTTTGAAGGATATAATTTTTTAAGCAGACTGAAAAAATAATAAACATAAATATATTTTTTTTTATACAGAAATAATTAATAAGAGAAAAAGGTACACTGACATCCAGAATTTACGGATTAATTTAATGATTTAGAACTACTAATACTCAACCTTAAAAATGTGAGTAAAAACAGATTTTGAACAAGATCTTAATAATAGGTTCACGTTATCCATAGAAATTAAAAATAATAACTTGCAGTTTTTGTCAATGCATACCTCTAAGGAATACGCAAAAGGATATGATTTAAATTTTGTCCTAAATTATTTTTAAAAAATAAATATTTTTTTCAATACAAATTACGGTCGGTAAAATATTCATGAGCATTAAAAACATCGCTTAAATTTTTTTTTTTTTTTTTTTAATCTCCTGAACCACAGTTAGGTTATATTTTCAGAAGATGATGAATGAATTGTAGCGTGTGTGAAAAATGTGATGCCTGACCGGGATTCTAACACGGGACTTCCGGATGAAAGGCCGAGACCGCTACCACTCGCGCCACGAAGGCCTGCGCTTAATTTATATTGATCTTAAATTTATAGTAATCTATACTTCGAATATTATAAAATATATAAAATACATGAAAAATTTTCTTTATTTATTTTCAAGATAACTAGACCCAAATAATTAAATTATGGATAAATAAATAAGAAAACATCAATAGAAAGCAAAACAAAATTAAAAAGATTCAATAACGACTAACAGGTTCTTGAAAATTCTGTAAATATAGAAAGAATTTTTACAACTATAACTTTGTATTTCAAGAGGGAAAGGTTAGCTTTTACACACGTTACAGCCTCCGTGGCGCGAGTGATAGCGTCTCCGCCTTTCATCCATAGGGCCCGGTTTCGAATCCCGGACAGGCATGGCATTTTCACACACGCTACAAATCAATCATCTCATCCTCTGATGTAATACCTAACGATAGTTCCGGAGGTATAAAAATAAGAAGAAAAAAGTTAAAGGCTTTAAGCGCATTCTTATCTACTTCATTTTTCAGACTCGTTGTTTGCTTTTAGAAAAGAAGTATGACTTGCCCTATCAAATCGGAATCTATTCCTAGCAGTGGATACTTCAAAATACGCATTCGTTGCTTTACGAGTATTCAAATTCCAACAATAAAAAAGGAAGACTAAAAACCGATACAAAGTGTATATACTAATAAAGGGGAATGATACCTCTGATTCTCCTTCGTCCAAATTTGCTAAACTGTAAATTCATGTCTGTTAAGTCATCTGCTCCGGCTTCTATAATACTTATAGAAGTATTATATTTCATCTACAATAAGCTGTTGTGAATTCAACTATAGTTTACTTAAACAGAACAAAATAACTGCAAAATTATGGAATAGGAAGTATTAGATACAAATTATACGGTTCGAGCTACTGCTCGAAATAACTGCTACTGCTACTGCTCGAAATTTCGTATAGAAATTTATAAGTAACTATAATCCTGATAATTACTTCAAGATGGCCAAGTGGTGGGGCTAAGCAGATGACGTAATTAAACTGGATTTGGTATTAGTACTATAATATCACTCACTCTTATCTAGTTTAACTAATTAAGAAAAGTCATAGTTTTAAAATTCATCTTGAAAATATAATTTCCAGATAAGAGATAACAACGCTTTCGTTAAGATTTATCTTTGCGTTTTAAAAAAACTTCTTTATTAGACAAATTCAGTATGTTTGCTTTAACGAGATATCTATTGGTTGAATATTTCATAATTTAATAATTTCCTTGGAAAGCCATTGTTCGACTGTAGTTAATAGATTATATTTTACAAATCTTACAAAACTGATTCAATCCAGTAAATGACGTCTAGAAAATCGTATCTCCCATTATTTACCCTACTCTTTATCCAAGCTTACATAATAAAAATAGGAAAATTTTACACGTTAATTTATTTTGGAAAAAAAACGTATTAATTAAAAAATAAAAACTGATTAGTTAAAGAATAAAACACACAAATTTACGGTAATAAAATTTTAAACAACGTTTGAAAAAAATAATAAAACGATCAAATTTCGAAGTAAGATTTTAGAAGTAAGATGTATTTTTTTTCATCAGTACGATGATGAAACTTCCTTCTCTAGGTTAATAAAATAGTTTTATCGTAATTTTTTTTTTGCAGAAGATGAATTTTAATTAAACAATTTCAAGTCGCATTTAAATAAAGAAGTACAAAGAGAAACCGTTCATCCGAACGCCAATTTTCCGGGTGTGTATTTACTGGGATTTTAATTGACTTTTTTACAATTCGTATACAACAAAATATACGAAAAATTTAGGCCTTGTTAAACTAATTTTACAATTAACATCTGTAAAGATTAATGTAATGACTTGCATTCAGGGCATCCACACGAAAAAGAACTTATGAATGTCTATGTACGGCTATGGACTGAAGAGAGAAAAGAAGGTGATTCTACACAAATTCTTTGATTAAAACGATTACATGATCTTCTAACTCATAAACAAAGATTAACATTAAATTAAGTACATATTACAAATTCATAATGAAGAAACTGTGTTTTAAAGATTTGTTTTGATTACTGACTGTCATAAGGTCTTATTTTATTAAATGTACTGTAATTCAAGATTTTTGTAATTTTTAAGAAATGTTATTTTTTATAATATACTATAACTTAACAGAATTTCTCTTTAATACACTTTTTTAAGTTTTTTCTTATATATATTTTTTAATAAGTATTTTAAATTACATTTTTTACAAAACAGTAGAGCAGTAAGTTTAAATTTCTTTCAGATAATTTGTAAATTCTGATTCTTTTATTAGTAAACTATTAATCATTGGGTTTTTTTTTTGTAACTTATTACTGTATCTGTTTTTTATTACACTCTACATATATTCTGAGTATCTTTTAAATTTTACTCAAATATTTTTTTCTTTTTTAACTACTTTATAGTCGTATCAATAAATAATAAGTCATTAGCGACATATCAGTGCATGTTACTGTATCGGTAAATGTGTAGTTTTGAACAAACTCATGCCGACTATTCCGAAAACGTGTAATTAATTGAAACCCAACCACCAAAGAACAACGGAATACACAATTTAGTATTCAAATCCTTTTAATACTAGATCATGGGTACCGGTGTTCTTTGGTGGTTGAGTTTCAATTAACCATACTTCTCAGGAATGGTGGACCTGAGACTGTACAAGACTATCACTTCATTCACATCATCCTCATTCATCCTCTGAAGTAATAGCTTACGGTAGTTCCGGAGGCTAAACAAAAAAAGAGAGAGTATTCAAATCCGAATTAAAGCAACTACCTTTATAAGGATTTGAACCTGAGAACTTCGACTTCGAAATCTGCTGATTTACGACAACGAGTTTACCACTAAACCAACCCGTTTGGTTGAAATATATTTTTTTTTATTACGTATGATACCCATTAAAAATTTTAATGAAATGTCCACTAAGTATAATCAATTTTTTTTTTTTAATTTTTCAATCATCCAAATTTCTGATTATCCGGATTTGGCCTTGTAAAGGTCAATCCGGATAATCGGCATTCCATTATAAATTGTGAATAAATTTCGAACGTAACATTTTGTCCACTTTTTCGGTCGGTTATTCTATCTCGCATTTATGACCTTTTTTCCAACCTTACCAAATCTATTCTTTTAGAGTTAATTTATAAAGAGTTTTATGGCGGATGACATTCTTAACAGAAATTTTTAATTTGAGTAACAAACCGTACCTTATCGGTATTCAAACCTAGATAGTAACAGATTAAATATGAAAGATATACCCCACGAAGATCGGTAAAGCGGTAATCTTTTATCAAGAATATTTTTTCTAATTTACATGTACTGGGTATATTTTGATTAAAAATTTAAGACATAAATTAAAGAATATAGTATTTTCAAAGACTTGAAAAGATATTTCGGAATTCTGACTTTCTGATACTAGATAAGAACCCGTGACCGACGAAAGACCGGGTTATTAACATTAGCTATACCGCAGTAGTTTTAAGCGAAGAAACATATTCGTAGAACGATAATAAATTATGAAATAAAATGGAAGTGATTTAATCGGTCGGAACTAAAATTGAAAGGGAGTAGGAAAAGATGATGAAAAGCAGTAAAGTATGAAAGACAATACTATAGATAATAATCTAAGGACAATAAAAATGCATAACGATTCAATTAAAACGACGGCGGTACATATATCTTCTGTGATAAAGTAAGGGACGAAATTAAATGACCTTCCCTACTACAAGAAAAACAACCGGCTCATATGTAACAACAAGAGAATTTTATAAACTATTTCTTTTTACATTTACCTGACAGACTTTTTTCTTTCTACTTTTATTATTAATACTATTACGTTACTGTACAAGACCGCCTCTTTTAAAAAGACCACCCAGAAAACTAATGACATTCATACGCAACAATAAAATAATACCCTTTACAAAAGTAAAACATCAATCAAAAAAAAAAAAAAAAAAAGAAGAAAAATCTCCAATTATGTTTCACAATCTATCTTAATTTTTACAATAATTGTCCCTCCCCCTCAATAAAAAGCTATCTTACCCATAAACACAGACATACACGAAGTAATTTAAAATAGCTACCTACCTTCAATAATTAGACGCTGACATTATACTGCCTAGTGAGACAAGGTCTTTCTAATAAGGGTATATAATAAACTTAACAGAGAGGTTACCGCTCTCTTGGCTTATATCACTACAAGGTCAGGAATCTATTAGATTCTACGATCAAGACAGCATTACTAGAAAGACGTTTACCTTATATCCCCCCTTAATTGATATAATATTAAGATAACGCTGATTAAAGTGCATGGTGGTAGCAGCGCATAGCATTTGTGTGTGTGTGACAGATTAATATGCGGCACAGCACGAAATATAATGAATGCGAAATCAGCAAAAGTTAATTCCAACAATAGCTTATGTATATAAGCTATAAATAATAAGATAATAAAATTCAAATATTAGAGTCTATTACATTAAAAATAGATAGTTGCAAGCAGTTTTTTTTTTTAATGATCCAGAAGGAAATTTACTACGACCTGATTTATTAAGTTAGAACTAGTAACAATTATGTAATAATAAAAATACGATTCTTAAACTAAAATTTACATTTTCTACAAAATAACTTGAACGCACAGCATCTTAAAAAGAGAAGTGTACTATGTATTTTTGAATTCTACATGTATCAAAATGGAAAAAAGTATTCTATGAAAAAAAAAATGGTTAATTCCCTTTAGTTTTCTTCCGTCAATTTTTTTTTTAAGAAAACTTTAAATTTCAGATTAAAGAATAATTATAATATTTGGTACCATGATTACATTGAATTTTCTCGAATAAAAAATTAAGGAGTAAATACGTTCACAAATTTCAAAACGGCAACCTACGCCAATTCTTTAATCTTTTATACCCTGTTAAATATTAGTTTTATCTAAAAACACGTTTTACTAATAAAAATGTTGAACATATTATTGAAAACCAAATGACACATTATATTTGAAATTCAGTGGTCAAACTAATGAGCTATTGTTGAAGAGCGGTGAAGCTTAAATGATTTTCTAGGGAAATTCCAGATATTTCACTATAATTATTTTTTTAAATTCTAGAAACGTTCCAGTAATGTAACGCTTTTAGTAATATTAGGATAACGTCAAAATTAACGCTAATGGCGCCTATTCATAAAAATAAAACTCCATCTAATTTTTTGGTAATGATTTGATTCTATGTAACTGTGTGGTATCCTGACGTGGCTATTTAATCCTGCTAGATTACATAATCTTCCTTTTAACACGTTAACTGTCGACTACGAAATAACTCGTAGTTGGATGATTTTAATCGCGTATGCCAGCTACGAGAAAT
>JAAAKQ030099375.1:3604-14435 GCA_010016005.3 Zanna intricata
CATATGTCATTCATATGTTTATTTCTTAATTTTCTAGGCTTTTCTTTTGGCCAGCCTTTCTTGGATCTTTTCTCGATTCTTCTTACAGTCTCTACCTCTGATGAGTGTGTTTCTGATGCTTCGGACAAGTCATCATCATCCTCTCACTCAGATATAAGCGAGGTTCGCCGACTAACATCAGGTGATGAGATATTATGTTGTGACGGTGGTAAACCTGTTTTCGAGTCTATGCTTGAATCTATTGTTAATGCTATGTTCTCGGTAATATTTGTACTTGACTGAGATTCGAGAGGCACACTTGGATCAGATGATGTACTCGCCCTTTCTTTAACACTTTGGGCTTTTGGAAGCTCTATAGGTGCGTGTACTGTAGCATCTATATCTAATGATTTCTCAATAATTACTTCCACTTCCATTGGTCTACTCTCAGTCTTTTTCTGCACTCTTGCAACACTCTCCTTTTCCGTATGGCTGATCGTCGAAGTGATAAATCTGTTTTTTTTCCTGATGGCTCTTTAAATTTTTGCACATCACCACTAGTGTGTTTTGCAATAGCGGGTTTTACTGCCACATCCTATATGTTGAACTCAGTTATAGTATCAACAACATCCATCTGAGGATGAGACTTTTGATCATTTACTTTTTCTTCCTGTTGCCTAGATTGAATCATAGTATCAATTATATTTTCAATCAAATTGGCTATTCTTGGAGCAAGGTTTGCTAACAACTGCTCTACGTCGACTTTACTCGGCTAAGGTGCACCTCCACATAAGTAGTCGTCGGCCGGAGCGTTCTGCCGCTGACAATTTTTTTCACTTCAGGATAACTAATCTTTTGAAGCGTTTTGACTTCTTTAACAGCCGTTTCCATCTTATAAACGGGACAGTTCCTTGACCGGCAGTTATGTTGCCCTTTACAATTAATACACGTTGGAAGGTCTTTACATGACTCGCTCTCATGTGTTGTGACGCATATTTCTTGTCCCTCACACCCAGCTACAATGTTCCCAAAGCGCTGGCACCTGAAGCATCTCATTGGCTGCAGTATAAATTTGCGTAGATAGACGATGTATAACAGCTCGCACCTTCTCTGGAAGTTTTGGTCTATTGAAGGTCCAACACCTGCGAGGCAGAAGGAAGAACCTCACCATTCCTTCTCATGGTTAACCTACGACACTGAGTCACACCTTGACCAGACATCTCCTCAACAATTTCATCCGCTGTGCAATTCAGCGGGTCTCTACAAACAACGACGCCTTTTGAAGAGTTAATGGTTCCATGTGGCTGCACAGACACTGAGAACTAACCAATCTTCCTCAGAGATAATATTTTATCTGTCTATCATTCGACATTCAGTCCGTTGATAGTCTTCCGAATATCCTTAATAGAACCACCAGCACAACTCATAATCGCTCTTTCAATCAAGAATGGGCTACTTTCTGGAAGCATCCATTCTCTCTCCTGATAACTAAATGTCTTGGTTTGAATGTTGTAACCAAAGACCTTTTTAAATCTTTACTGATATTATCAGTATCTTTCTACATTTTCCTCTCCTCTTTAATGCATTTCCTTTTCACTTATGGGGAATCAGATGTATCTAAACAAGGGGGTGTTTACGTGCACTCTCTGTCACGTTGTTATTCAAGTTCGATATTCATTTTATCCCTTCTATAACAAGGCTAGCCGCCGGGGTACACCCCCACTCCAGGGCTGCTAACCTTGGAGGTCCGTTCTGGTACTCCGGTGGAACCGGCATATGTTCTGGCAGCATATACAGTTTCTTCTGTAGCAACCGCAAATGGAACGCGTCAGTCATCATCCACCAAGATCGGAGGTTATGTACTTCCTCATCAATGCGCACGTGTCCAAAATCACTGCAAATGCGGAAATTTGCTAAATCCCTGTGTACTTTGCCAGCTTTTCAGCATATTTCTTCCTGATGTTCGAGGCCAGCGGTATCGTCACGTCGATGATCCAGGGTGATGAGATTCCAAGTCCAGGGCCAGCCTCTGATGGAGAATGCGAGCCACGTTGTGTCGGGAGGTATATTCTTTTGTGGCCAGGATCTTGTAGCCGCTAATCAGGTGCTCCAAAGACTCATTCGTACTCCCACCATCGGCAGTCATCCATGAGCACGGTTGGGTCCTTAACAATGTGCTTCCGATAATTGAATGTGCCGATTACCGAATCCTGGATTGCCAACGCAAATCCCTCAGTCTCAGCAAACAATCTGGAGTCCATCAGCCACGTAAAGGAGGCAACAAAGTCATCTCCCTCATCCAGAACGGAAGCAGCAAATTTCCCATGAAGCTCATCCGCGGGCCACGCATCCATGTTCTGTCTTTCATCAGGAACTTCATCCAGAGGGGCATAGACACTGTCATTTAAACCGAGGGGGATTAGATCTTCATCCCTTTTCACCACCTCCCGACAAAGTACATTGATTTCGCTTCGCCTTTGAAAATAACTCCTGAGGTTCTGCAGTTGTTTTGCATGAACCTCAAGGAAACCTGCGACACCACTCCCACCTCTGCTTCCGGACAGATGGAAGCGAGCCATAGAACTCCATAGAACAAGCTCCGTTTTCACCCATTTCAAAACGTCTAAACTGTAGGCAACCATCGGCACAGCGTAAGCATTTATGCTTTTTACTTTATTGTCCCCGCTTAATTGCGACTTCATGACAGCACGTACACGGTCTTGAGGCCAGAATTAAGAGCTTATTTTTCGTCACTGATTCCCACAATCTGAATGAAGCCAAGATACTGGTACGTTTCCGCACGCTACTTAGCCGTCAACACCAAAGGAGAATCCATCAACGGCACACTACAATCATCCATCTGCGACCAAACTTTTCTTATGGCATTAACCCTATACTTGTCTAAGCCAAACCTCATACTTATGTCAACACTAAATTTCTCAACCAGCTTAATAAGCCGTTGAACACCCTTTTTGGTGCCAGAAAGAGGCTTTATATCAACCATGTACATGAGGAGGCTATATGAGTATTGGCCAACTGTAAACCTTTCATTGGCCGTCTTTAGGATCTTTGACAGAGGGCGCCATATTAAACCAAAGCACACTCAGTGCATCCTCCTGAAATATGCCCCGGCGAATCACTACCGCGCCAATGATTGTGGACTTATTATTAGAAATAACGTAAGACAGGTCAATGTAAGATAGATGCACCACCTACCCATCGCACATTGCAGGAACTCCACGATCAAGGGATCAACCTTATACAAACTAAGCACCCTCACGAGCCAGGAATGTTTTTCTTTGAGTCGAAAACTTTTCTATAACCTATATAAGCCGTATACAAATCACGCCGGCTATTTTTAGCCGAGGCAGAGAGAACGCTGTCAACCACCAACTACTCCTTGCAACCTTTGCTGTTCTTCCGACAACCCTTCTGCTCTTCCGCAATAATCTGGTGCCGCTCGAGTTGTCAGAAATTTTGGCACACAAGATGGATGTAAAGATATTATAAATCGTTGGCAGGCAAGAAATAGATCGGTATTTTGCAGGGTCGACCGTAGCTGGAATAGTCTTAGGAATTAGGTAGGTCACTCCCTGGGTGAAAATCCCGGCATAAGACTCGGAACCTGTAATATCTCCGAGTAAAATTCAGCAAGTCGCTCATGTACAGCTGAGAAGCGCTTGAACCAAAAGTTCTACACTCCGTCAATCTCAGGTGCCTTCCAGTTATGTGTTCGAGCTACAGATCTAATCACATCATCCATTACTCCATTGGCTTCATTATGTTGACGGTTCCCGACAACACCAAAGGAGGATCCATCAAGGGCATATTACAATCATTCATCTGTGACCAAACTCCTTTTCTCATGGCATTAACCCAATCGTCAATCATGGACGGCACCCGATTCACTCTCCTCTTCTCATCACTCATCCACCCTGCTCTATCACGATGCCGTAACGAATTAGAACAAATCAGAGTCCAGTAACATCTAAATCTTCTAAATCTTCAGCGCCGGAAGAAGCCGCCTCAACCCGTAGTTGCTGCACAGCTGCATCTACCAGTTGCATCGGCAACCCGCCGCAATAATAATAATCATTATTATTATTTAATTAATAGTTGTATAATAAAATTAAATATTTTTTTACAACAATAAAATATTTGTAAAGCTTTAAATGTTGTAGTTGAAAAGTTTAGAATTAATTAATTTTTTAAATCACAACCACCAAAAAAACAATTTCAGTGTAAAAATGTTGGTGAATCTCTTTATTGCTTTTGTTAACGATTATAAATGATTATTTTATCCCCCGATCCTTCCATTATAATTTTTACATCACAATATGTATGTGAGTGAGGGCGGTATTTTTGGGGGGTGATAAGAAGATACACTAACATTTTTGCACTGAAATTGTTTTTTTAGAGGCTTGTGATAGGCAATCACAGTACGCTTAGTTCAGAAATTTTACTTTCTTGTACATTTCTATGTAAAATAAAAGAGTAAATTAAAAAAATATAAATCTTTTAATTTTAAATGCTTCTATTTTGCTTCTAAATGCTTCTCTATTTTGTTTAATCTTTCCAGTTTCAATCGAAACAAAAATTATTTCGATCTAATCTAAATTTATTTTTCCATTTTACTGGTTATTACCTTATCATAGACTAGCTGATCCTAATTCAGCTGTAATTTTTACTGTGTTTCCCTTCATTATTACAACACACAAGAAATATAAATATATTGGCGGTAATATGAATATACTGGTTTGGAATATATTAGGTTTCAAATTTGATTGACCAGTTCTGACAATTTTTGTCAAAATTTAATAATTAATATTACTGTAAGTTATTAAAATTAATTATGGTCAAAATACTTCAACCTTCATTATAGTTGAATAAGTGCAGTCGTATAAGATCCAAGTTAAGTTCATCTACATCAAGTATTAAATACGTTGATACCAATAACTTTTTTGCAAAACGTGCAGTAGATAATTTTTTTTGCCTTTTGTTAATAAAAAGTCCCATTATTTTTATTAAGCAATTAAAAATTTTAATGACTTCCAGGATTTTAATACACTTCGTGAGTGGTGCAAAATATCGTGACCCTCATAGAAATTTTTTTTTTTTTTTACTTTTAGGGTTTTAATTTCAGAACTTAACACAAGAAACTTAACTGGTAACACCTTTATTTTTACTGTCTTTAATAATTTATAGTTATTCATTAATATTTGTTATCCATTATCATTATTACATTATATTACATTCATACTCTATTATATTTATACGTACAATTTATTAAACCGTTTTTTCACAATAACGATTTAACACATATCCTGGTTAGCTTGCGCCATTTGACAAAAAGGCAAACGTGCGCCTGCTTGCTGTCGGAGAAAAATAGAAAAAATAGTTTCATTTTACGGAATGAGAAAAGAGTAAAAAAACATGTGAAGCTGTAAATTAACAGTTATTTAATTCTGAAAATTAGCTTTTATGTAAATAAAAGTGCATAGCAAAGCGGTATTACAGGTTACCATGTTGATAAAGTTTTTTCTGGTTAACGAAAAGTCGCGACCTTTAACAAGAAACTTAATCATTTCACCAAAAAAATTTCCCGTTGATCGTTTTTTGTCTTCTTTTTTATGATTGGCGAAAATTCACTCGATTCCTGACAGGAAAGTTTTGATCACTAATAAATAATAAAAGTCACTACAAATATTTTGGTCGTATTTAACTGCGAAAAATTTATATTACTAAAAGAAAAAAAGTACTTTAAAGAAATTCGGATTTATTTCTAATCACTACTACTTATAAAAATTATCCAAAATAGTGATTGATTTACTTTAAATACATCGCGTAAAATTGAAATCTAAATTTTTTACGCAAAGCTTACAGCAAATTTTCAAAATAGAACGCACATAGTTATGATAAGTTTTTTTTTCTGAAGTTTTAGGGGCATCTACTACTCAGGTCATTAGCTCCTTCTACTCAAAAAAGAAAAAGAAGAAAAGGTAAACTCGTTATTACTAAATCAAAGCTTTTCCTTATATGTACCATAATTATAATTAAATCTCCGGTCTTTGATTTTCTCATGTTTGCTACTTTACTTTCTAGGCTTTCCTTTCGGCCAGCCTTTCTTGGATTTTTTCTCCATTCTTCTTTAGCCTCTACCTCTGATGAAGTGTTTCTGATGCTTCTGACATGTCACATCACCCTCTCTTCCAGATGTGAGCGATGCTCTTCTACTAACATCAGTCGAGACGTTAGGTTGTGAGGGTGGTAAACTTGGCTCGCCATTTCTAGACACTCAGTAATAGTCTTTCTTACTTCGGCTTCCAGATCGAAATATGGGTCGATTGATGTGCTCGCTCTCTCTGTAACAGTTCTTTGAGCTTTTGGAGGCTCTTTAAGTGCATGTACTGTGGCATCTACGTCCAAAGATTTATCAATTCTCACTTTCACCTCCATTCGGTCCACTACACTGTCTCTTTGTGCATTCTTGCCACACTCTTCTCCGTGTGGCTGACCGTCGGAGCGATGAATTTGTTTTTGTTGAAGGTTCTTTATCTTTGTGCACATCACCGCTAGCGTGTTTTCAGTAGCGGGTTTTACTGATACTTTCTGTTTCGTGGTCTCAGTTATTGAATCATCAGTATCTATCGGAGGATAAGATACTTGATCTCTAACTTTTTCCTTCTGTTGCCTCGATTGAATCTTATTATCAATAATAATCCCAATCAAGGTGGTGAGGCTTCGAGCAATATCCACTAGTAATTGCTCGATGTCAACCGTTCTGCTACTGACAATTTTCCTCGCTTCTGAGTAACTTATCTTTTGAAGCGTTTTGACCTCTTGGATAGAAGTTTCAGTCTTATATACGGGACACTTCCTTGAACGGCAGTTATGATGCCCTTTACAATTAATGCACGCCGGTGGGACTTTACATGGCAAGACCTCATATTTTTTAAGTCCACACATGGATAACTCTTGTCCCTCACACGTAGCTGCAGTGTGTCCAAAGCGCTGGCACCTGAAGCATCGCATTGGCTGCGGTATAAAGGCGCGTACATCTAACTGATGTATGCCGGCTCGTACCTTCTCTGGGAGTTTAGGTCTGTTAAAAGTCAAAAAAATAGGAGGCAGAAGGAAGAACCTTACCATTTCTTATCATTGTTAATCTACGACACTGAGTCACACCTTGGCTGGACATCTCCTCAATAATTTCGTCCTCCGTGCAATTCAGCAAATCTCTGCACACAAATACGCCTTTTGACGAGTTACAGGTACCATGCGGCTGCACAGTCACCGTGAACTCACCAATTTTCTTGATAGATTGAATTTTATCAGACTGACCATCATTTACAGTTTCAACGTGCAGCCCGTTGAATGTCTTTCTGATATCTTTAACAGGACCACCAACACAACTAGTTATAGCTCTTTCAATCAAGAATGTGCTTACTTTTTGGAAGCTTCCATTCTCTCTTACGATCACAAAATGCCTTGGTTTAAATGGACTGATACCAAACAGGGAACTTTTAATGTCTTTACTGACCTTATCAGTATCTTTCCTCATTTTCCTCTCCTCTTTTCCACATTTTTTTTTCGCTTGTGGCGAATCGGATGTTTCTAAACGAGAGTGTTTACGTGCACCCTCTGCCACGTGTTTTTCAGACTCTATGTGAATTTTATCCCGTCTGTAGCAAGGCTAGCTGCCGGGGTACACCCCCACTCCAGGGCTGCTAACCCCTGTTATGATTAGTAGAATGACTTTATTGAATAATTTCAAATACGTCAAATTTGGTTGACCAGTTCTGAGAATATTTGTCAAAATGTAATAATTAATATGTATTAATATTACTATAAATGATTAAAATTAATTATTGTAAAAAGTATTTCAATCTTCAGTATAGTTGAATAAGTGCAGTCGTATAAGATCCAAATCGAACTTCATCAAGTATTAAGTTCGTTGATATCAATAAAATTTTTACAGAATGTGCAGTAGATAATTTTTTTACCTTTTGTTAATAAAAAGTCCCATTATTTTTATGTTTGTAGTTACGTAATTATTCATATGATAAAATTTTTAATGGTTTCCAGGATTTTAATACCCTCTGTGAGTTGTGCACAGTATCGTGAAACACTCAGAAAAAAAAATATACTTTTTTTTAACTTTTAGATTTTTAGTTTCAGTAACTTAACACAGGTAGAGATTTAGTGTAGTGCTTCATTAAGGTTTTTTTTCCCATTTTTTTATTTTAATGCATTTCTTGTTCTGAATTTACAATTTCCTTTAATCTCTGGTGACGATGACCAACATTTAGATCAGTATGAAATGAACAAACTAGTTATTAAAATATTTTTCAGTTACTGACGTTTTTAGGTCA
Organism: Zanna intricata; assembly: GCA_010016005.3. NCBI lineage: Eukaryota > Metazoa > Arthropoda > Insecta > Hemiptera > Fulgoridae > Zanna > Zanna intricata. The sequence continues at coordinate 11,956 of JAAAKQ030099375.1, forward strand.
GTTCTTCTGACCTAAAGTCATTATATGTTTTCTTCATTATAGGTGTAATTGACCAACGATTTTTCGGTTTCAGCTACTTTTGAATAGTAGCTATTTCAGTCAGCAAAAACTAGAAGTCTTATAAAAATTAAAATCCGGTATGTTTTTTTTTGAAAATCTGAATTAGTAAGTAGAAGCATTCATTATGATTATCGGGACGAAGTGGTATTTAAATAAAATCATCTAATATAACTGCTAAGTAAACTGCTTCTGAATGGAATGTATGCCACGATTACGTAAAAAATTTCTAAAATGTTGCTACTCGTAAATTGTTGGCCTACAATTATATTTTGACATTGTACTTTTTAGTATATATTTAATCAATTTTTATTTAATAAGCATCTTCATTCGTGACCTGAATTATTTTACGCACTGAAATACGTAGAAAAAAGATTCTCAGTTTATCAAAACAATGATAACGAATATATAGTTTTAGTTTACTTCTTATCCCTAACTTGAAAAGTCGCAATATCTGAAAAAACTGTTGATCTAGCAAACGCCCAAGTTGGGCGTGAATAATATGAAAAAATAAGTTACGTTTCCATTAATATTAACATTTCCGTAATAACATTTCCATTAATGGAATATGAAAATGGTATGTAATTTAATAGAAAAGTCAAGTATATTGTATTTTTTCCGTTACAGTGAAACGAGGCTGTTTTGTTTCTACGAAGTTTAAACCGAAAAAAGAAATAGCACGACTATTATACAACTGGATTTACATTATTCTTAAAAAGTTTTTGAGCTTTATCTTTCCTATTTTTAAATTTAATTAATTAGTATGATGTCAGTTAGTGTAATTAAGTGAATAAAGTGAATTAAAAAATTAAAGGGTAAATTGGAATATTGTAGTATATCAAAGGAAGCCAGGATCACTCAATTAAAATCAATTAAAAACGGTTCATTGTCGCTTAAAGGTTAAATTCCATTTAGAAATACCCTACGATAATTTTTCCCCCTTTCTGTAATAAACCGCTAAACATTTAAATAATCATGTAACCTATTCCATAAATAATAACCCTATCAACAGATTCTATTTAAGAACAAAATATTTATAATAAATAAATATACCTTCTGTATTCAAAAAACTGAATATTTCAAAACGTGGAGTGTGACAATAATCATACTAGTTGTTTTTTGTTTCAATTAATAATTTATACTTTTATTTAATAACAGCAATATTTTCTAATTCATTGTTTACCCTTTGTTAGTGTTAGCTACTTATAAACTTGCTAAGAAATATAAATACTCATAATATCAGTAAAATAAATTAATTTGAATTGAAGCATAATAAAGCTACTCTTGTGCGCTGGTAAATAATCTTTTTTTTTTACAAAATATTCGCTCTCGTACAAAATATTCAATCATATTTTTATTTACAAATGTCACTTGGTCCATGTCATAATATTTGTTTTTATAATTACTATCGACGTTTTTCTTATTGAATTTTTTTATTCCTAGTTCAAATCTGTAAGAGTTATTTAATTAAAAATTGAAAGGAAAAAAAATTTTTTTTTCGCATTTTAAAAACATATTTTTAAAACGATTTAACACCTTTTTTTACAGCCATTAATCAGAGTAAAATTAAAAAATTGGTCAATAAAAAGGTATATGTTTAATGTAGTTTACTTAAGATTTTTAAACCAAATTTTAGTGATGAAATGAAATAGCACAGTGTAATATTAAAATGATTGGGTAGTAAAACCGACAATGCTGAACATTTTTGTTATTTTGAAGTGACGGTACACAGAATGATTTTAAAATCGTATACAATAAAATCGTAACTGAAACTTACCTGTTTTCATTCATTAGACAAACTATAATATGTGTATGTTTGTTTTATTGTTAAAATTTGAATTGCAATCTTGTTTCATTCTCTAGTTTCGTTAGGTGCTGGCCTCTATTAGTATCTTAGATATTCTCATTTAAATTTATTTAATAATCGCAATAATTTTTTTATTAGATAGATTTTTTTTAGCTTTCACGTTTTCAGTTTGTAGTTTATAATGATGCAAAGTGAATTTGTCGATAAAATTTTGGTTTAAGCCGAAAAAATACGTAATTTTTCAGCTTTGGTAATTTCTAATTTTGATAATGACTGACTAATTACCAAATTTTATTTTTTACATAATTAATCGAAATAGATTAATTCTCTTTCAGCAACAATAAAACATAATTCTTCGTTTCAGAGTATTTAGATTTCATATATATAAATTTTTTCATTGGAATGAATTTAAAATTGACTTTTCAGAGGGTACCTCCCTCTATTCCTGTTACTACCTCAGTAACTTAACACAAGTAAGGACGTAAACAGTTGGGAACTTTCATCTACCATATTACAACCCCGTCGAGGAGTCTTATTCTTCAAGACTTTGGGGGTTGGCGTCCCCACAGCCCTAGCCTCTGCAACTTTTCTTCCCACTACACACTGAGCTGCAGAA
>JAAAKQ030099386.1:0-14434 GCA_010016005.3 Zanna intricata
CACCCATCGAAAAGCTTTTAGCAGGGACAGGCAACAACCATAAAAAATAAACAAATAATAAAACCGAAAAATCAAACGTAACACAAAATGTGTTAACATTCCATTTAATTAATTTAGTTCAGATTTTCTTTTAAAAAGATTGATAATTTAAAAAACTTGTTATATATCATCACTACAAATACAAGAAAAAAAAATCAATTTTGGCACGCCAGAAAGCAGAGCTCGATTTCACCTGTACTAAACAGAGGATAAAAAGGATTTCCACTTTAAAGTTAAGGAAAACTCACTTGGTTCTATGTGAACAAAGTATCACGTGTTTAGCATACAATAAGCCTCATCTTCTTCATCATCCCATGCTGTAAGGATTGTTCACAAAAAAATTTTAATCTGTAAAGGCAAAGTTTTAGGTAATGTTTATAGAACTAATAGCCACTTTAAACGAATCGATACTGTGCCTATTAAGGGAGGTATGATTTTTTTTGTCTTAATGACCCCTTTTTCTTCCACCCCCTGGGCCAATGGTTTATGATATCAAAAACTTTATTCAGATAAATTTTAGAACCTTATTCCAAATAATAGTAGGAACTTTAAATGAATTCAATATTTTACTTAATAAGAGAGATATAGTGATATTTTGATTTTTTCAAAAAAGCCTTCCCATTTCCACCTCCATGGTCCGATTTTGCCCATTAACAAACTCAACCAAGATTTTGGGTCGTTATGTTTAATGTATCAATTTGAAAGTGATTGGCATAAAATGACAGCAATTATTGTGTCCACAAGAAAGCGAAATATATGTATGGGGAGTTTTCATATGAAATCTATCTAAAAAACTTTTATATTACATTGTGAATAGTTATTTTGATTAAATATTCCTAAAAAAAAATATCTTTTATTATGTCTTTTTTAGTTTCTATTAACTGGCTTGTTATTTGCAATCAGATTTAATACAATATATGCCACATATTTGTATGTTTAATAAGTTACAAGTTGATATATTTAATATCTGATGAAATTAAAACTGCATTCAATTCTGTGGTGAATAAATATCCTAACTATTAAACAGTGCTTTAAAAAAAAATTCAACATAAAAACTTGTTAATTATGTTTTAAAAAATTGATGTATTTTATGTAAATAAGTATTCTATCTCTAAATTAAACATTTCTCTTACTAACTTGGATAAAAGGATAAGTCCTTTTTTTTTATCTTTTGTTATATATAATTGTTTACATGTTTGTAATTACCCGTCAGATTTGTCATTGTACACGGTTTTTAACGACTGTTTTACTTGTATTTAATTTATTTTTTTACTTCTCTTTTACTTTTATGTTGTTTTACAGCCTAGATATGATGTAATTTCTAATCTGTTTAATTGTGTGCAAGTCATGATTAGGGATTTGTTAGAATGCATGTCCTGAGTAATTCCTATTTGACTCTTACTGACTTAAAAACAAGTTAGCTGAAGTTAGTTGTTCCCCACCATGTACTTTAGGCTTAACTCATTTCATATTAAACATTTACTCTAAAACCAATCATTACATATTATTTTTTTATAATTTAAATGCATTCTGACATATTTAATAAACTTATTAATAATTAATAAGAGAAAAGGAAATTACATCATAAAAATTCTTGACTTGCTGCATCTCTCTAGTACTGATTAGACTTCTTATACACTGGAGAGGTTTTAACAATAATTCATCTGTTCTCTACAGTTCGGTAAATACTGAGTTATTTATAAGTATGTGGGACAATTATCTTGATTTCCACGTTTCCTTCATCATCTTATACTGCAATTTATTTTAGGATTTCCAGTCTCGGTCAATTATTTTTGGGTACTGAAAATAATTGAGCATCAACTCTCAAAGATTAACAACATATAGGTATTCAAATCTAAATAGTAGCAATTACATCTTTAATTTTACTTAAAATTGGGTTCAACAACAACATTACATAACAATTCACGGGTTTTGTGCTAATCACAAAGTCATTCATTTCCCAGCAGATTTGATAAAAATAATAAGGTGCTAGTATTTTGAAGAAGACAGTATTTATTTTAATTTTGTGTACTCTATTAATTATTGTTTATTAATACAGAAGGTTCCAGGAACAGAATACTCACTTATGCTGGGCCTTACAATAATAACAGGAAGCCCTTTACCATATTGTTTAAAAAGACTTTCAGCAACCCTCTTGGTATATATGTATGTATTCGGACAATCCTCTAACAATCTGAAAAAGCAAGTGTAATTTTTAATTTAGACACATTCGATTAGAAGATCTGAACAGTAAACATTTGCAAGAAGATGTCAACCACACATGAAAGCATATTCATTTACTCTAATTTTAGAATTTATTTGGTTCCTACACAAGTATGAAATGCTTTTTAAGCATATCTATATCTCTTGCAGCATTCACTTTATCAATAATGTGGGTGGCAATTATGAAGTATTCATATGTATACTCCATCCAGAACATGAAGAGTTTTCCATTTTTATATAAAAATGAAATAAGAGTAAAGGTTAAAATAAATAATGAAATAATTGAATAAAATTACAATATAATACATGCTGAACCAGATTACTGAATTTATATAAAATAAGGGCATGAAAAGAAGTAATAATAAAAAATACATTAAAATTGGGTTGGCACACCAAACCTTTGCTGTTGATCATTGTGCAGGTATTGATCATACCTTAATAAAAATTTCTTGTTAATAACTTCATTATTAAGACTATATTTAATGCAATATTATCAAACGAATTATTAAAGTACGTAAACCAGAGACTAAAAATGGAAATATAGTAATATGAACTTTTAAAGACCGACATGCAGTTGTGTGTTTTTTCAACATAGTCCACAATAACTTAATTTTTATATATCAGTTTGTTAACTAAACAAAATTTATAGTGTCTAGACTTACTACAGATATGAACTTTGTTGCTTAAGTTTTAAACATATTAACACTTCAAAGATGTTGGTAATATATATATATTATACATTTGAAGCCAAATACCCACCATGGAGAAATAGTTACACAGATAATAAACCTACTAGGAGAATAGCAAGGTTGATATCACTGCTATGAGAGTGATTGATCGTTGTTTATGGACCTATCAATAAAATAATTGAACTTAACAAGAAACAAGACAGGAAATGTTATAAGAAGTATATTTGAGCTCCATAGAACCAAAAAACAAATCGCTTATATTACTAGATGAAACAACAAAATTAAATTTTTTTCTATATTCATAAAGAAAAAATGTTCTAATGAGATATTGTCACCCTGACAATATTGGTAGTTTCTCATACCAATATGTGAAACTAACCTGAAATAAGCACCAGCAGTAGTATGAAGCTTAAAAAATACATATGAACACTTCATTAATCAGAAGTATTATTATACTTCTGATTTACCTAATAGTGACAAATTTATATGACTCTGCGATAATGTATTTGTTTCCTATGATGGTTTAGAATTTCATTATTTATGTTAAAATATCCAAGATAAAGAATATTTAGTTAACACCATGGAACAAAGTGGAAATAGCCCAATTTTTTGAAACAGTTGAAAAAACCAAACAAAGAAAGTATGACAAAGAGCATATAGTGAAAAAGATTTCTCTTTGATTTGGGCGAATCATTCGTATGTAACACGATATCGACTTCCCCCCAATTATTTTAACAATACAATCACAGTCACCAATTATAGTGAGAACGTGATTAGTATAAATAACCAATACGACATCAAGCCTTCTCACAATAAATTATTTAACATAACAAAACAAACAACACTTACAACGCTTAACAAAATCTATATAAACAATTACATTTCGCGCAGCATTCCGTCAGCATCAACTCCCTGGAACCCGTCACACGAAATGAACCAATTCACGGGTCCCTCAACCCGTTTATATACTGTTAGCTGTACATCTAGAAAATACTTGAAGATTCTATTTGCTTCTATTACAAATATCTTCATTATTTATAAATACAATTAACTCTAAACAATATAAATAATTACTTTAATTACAGAACTAAACTCAATTGCCAAATAAAAATTCATTCTTAAGTAAAAATAACAATTCAAACAAAAATACAACTTTACTGTTTCTAGTAGGAATCTCGTACTTTCTAGTGCTCTCTATAAGCTTCAAGCAAGTTCGAAATCCGACCACACATAATAAAGACTGATTTATTTAAATACTATTAACATCCAAATGAAATAATATTAACAAAATATTATTATTAAATATTAGTAACATAACAATTTAACAATGTTTATCATTTTAATTAGTTATTAGTGGATTTCATTATATTTGGAGTGTTATAATAATCTTTATAAAAACCTTGTGCTACAACATCTTCAAATCCTGGGAAAGTTAGAAGAATTATAGTTTTCCTTAAAATATGTTCAAATTTGCATGCAAAATAAAATGATGTGATCTTTATATAAGTTAATTATAAGTTCAGAGACTATTACTTTTATAGAATAGTTCAAATTAATCCCATTCAAGATACATTAGTATTCATTAACTGGTAGAAAGTGTTCATCCACTAGTGATCTTGCAATCTCTAAATTTATAAACAAAAATTTATCATAATTATAATTAAAAAATATTAAAATAGTTATTTAAATTACTCTGTAATTCTTATAAAATATGTTACAATACTATTTGTTTTTTTTTTAAGTACGAGTAACACACACACCTCCCTCTAATTTTTTTAATAATTGGATTAATTGTATGCAGTTTGCAGCATTATTTCTTGCACTGCGGGCTACTTTATTGAACCTATATTTCACTCTTTTTGATTTTTGGGTGGCACAGGATAGGGGCAAAGTAAATATTTCAAACGTACCTTCGAACATTTGACATGTAATTTTAAAGAGTTTGATGAGGTGAGAAAGATGATGCAATTTGTTGTAGTATAAGGTTTTTAATAAAAATTATTATAACTCCCCAAATATATTGAAGTCCAAAAAATAAATGTATAACTAATTAAAATGATAAACATTTTTAAATTGTTATATAAGTAATATCTAATTATGGTATTTTGTTGATATTATTTCATTTCTATATTTAATAATAATATTTTGTTAATATTAATTCATTTGTATGTTAATAGTATTTAAATAATTCAGTATTTGTCTAACTAGTCTAACTTGTCTAACAGTAGATTTCGAACTTACTAGAAGCTTACTAGAAGAGAGTACGAGATTCTAGTAGAAACAGTAAAGTTGTATTTTTGGTTGAATTATTATTTTTACTTAAGAATGAATTTTTATTTGGCAATTGACATTTATAAAGTAGTTTTGTAATTAAAGTAATTATTTATATTGTTTAAGAGTTAATTACATTTGTATATAATGACGATATTTGTAATAGAAGCAAATAGAATCTTCTACTTATTTTTAGAAAAAAAAAGCAGTTAACTGTATATAAACGGATTGAGAGACCCGTGTATTAGTTCAGTTGTGGATCGGTTCATTCATTGGTGGTTCAGTCGTGTGACGTGTCCGATGTCGTTATGCTCCTCGAAGTTTAAAATTGTTTCATGTACATTTAATTAAAGCGTTGTAAATGTTTGTGTGTTTTGTTGTGTTAAATAAATTATTGTGAAGAAGTTTGATATCGTGTTGGTTGTGTGCGAATCATCTTCTCGCTTCAGTTGGCGACTGTGATTGTATTGTTAAAATAATCGTGGGGAGGTCGATATCGTTCTAAATACGAATCATTCGCCCACGTAAAATTAAAACTAAATTATCGTACCCAATAAAGAACAACAGCCAACATTGTGTTTGTATCAGATAGTTATATATAAGTTTCCCTTCTATGTATTGAAGGGAAACTTTTACACTTGTGTCTTTGAATGATCCTTTATATTATCAGAAAAATGAAAATCCCATCATGTATGAACCTTATATCTAACTATATATCTATATATCTAACCATATATCTATTTTTAATGAAAACAGGTTAGTTTTCATTAAAAATATCTCCCAAGAGGATGGGCAGGTTTGGTTCCAAAATGTTTAAGTACGCTTCTCCTATAAGCCTCCAGGAATATTAAGAAAAGTTATGTATATGTTGTCATCATTTTTATGATGACTTGTAACCATAATGAAACTAATACTAGCAAGTATTATAGATCAGTTTGTCATTGAACTTAATTTGAACATACGATTTACAACTATGATAGTAGTACTTAGTAAAAATGTCTTACTAAAGATAAAAATTTGTTTTAAAAAGTTACTGCACTGGTATAAAGTTTACAATAATTATTATTACATGGGTGTAAGTTGATCCAGCTGCTGATCATCAAGGCATTCTGTTAGAGTGATTAATTGTTTTTCATCAATGGGTGGTTCATAAACTTTTTCTTCAATTTTAGCTAAATGATAGTTAGAGAAAGCTGTAGATACATGTACAAATGCCTGGAACAGCAAAATTAATTATATTTATGAAATTCCTATTTATACATACATAACATGTATAATTTAAAATAAAATTAGATTAAAATAAAAAGTACTACCCATGAAGACTGTAATTGAAATATATAAATAAAACTTCTTAAATGTTCTGCAAGTGTAATACCTTTATTGTATTGTTTTTTCTTCATTATGTCACCATAATTTTAATAAAAATGCCACTTAACAGGTCTATAAATGTTAATATAGTTTATATTTTATTATGTTATGTCTCCTTTTAATGATAGTACATCTTGGATTAAAGTCCATCAGTAATCAGCTAGCATACTAACACTTCATTTGCCTTATTAATGGTTTTTCAACACTGAAACACCTACTGCAAATGTTCACTAAGTTCATCAATGTCTGCCTCTAGGATTGGCAGGTAGTTGTGAGTGCAACAAATTTACTTTTACTGACATTATTACATCCTGTAGCACTGTCTGAATTTATCAGTTTTCTACAATAACGTGATTTTTTATTTATGGACACCCAGAATATTTTGGGAGTATCTTCAAAGGCTGACCAAGCAGTCAGTTCTACATCGTTCACAGAGTTCATGTGTGTCCGGTTCCCTTATTTGTGTGCAAACAAAAGTCCTGCCTTTAATTTTTACTTTACCTATTTCTAAAAGTTTTTATTGACTGTATTTACATTAATTTTTTCAGAATTAATTTTTCTACAAATTTTATTACTCAATCTTCTGAATTTATAAGTAATTAAACAAAGATATTGAACTACAAATTAAAAAAAACTGATGGGATTGTTTCATCTTATTTCCCAGCACAAATTACATTAGAAACCACCAACATTAGTACTTAATTTGGATCCCAAAAATTATATACGACTTTCTTGTATTAGAAGTGCTGAAATCTGGGTGAAATATTTCACTAGCTGTAACTCGAAAACAATGCATTTCCAGACCTATGTTCATATGAACTTTTATCATTATTTTCACCAGTAGAACATGTCTTGAAAGTTTCCATGTTTCTTAGTGAGATACTTTGTATAACAGATAAAATAATTTGCTATTACATAATGTTTAATCTGAATCTTTACCCCTAAATCCGATTGGTATAAAACTTTGTAATTCAAATAATTTAATTAGTACTTTCATCACACTGCAGCTCAATTTTGTATTAACACAAATCATCCCGGCTTTTTTTCTTAATTTTGTCTGAAATTTAATGCTCAGTGTCCCATACAAAGAAATATTTTTAACTATCTTCAAAGAATTTACGTTAGCCAGTCCAAGATATTAAACAAAATACAGGTCACATATATTATATATGTATATAAAATCTTCCAAAAATTTCCATAATTTATTTTATGATTTTTGGACTAAAGGTTTAGAAAAGTTCACATTTGCATGCACAGGTGACCCACAAAATTTTGGCCGATTACTGTATTTTCTTTTTATGATTGTTATTGTTATATAGCAATAGCCAAATTAAAACTAAAAAAATATAATTTTTATTTACAATATTACCTTTAAATGTTTCATTTTATTTGATAAAATAAGCATGTCTCTAGTAGCAATAACATTAATAGATACTGCCTTCTTGATTTTTTCATTAAAGTTGATTGATGCAGCAGCATGAATAATTATAGTTACATTTTCTATAATTTTTTCTTGATCTGCAGTTGAAAGGCCTAACATAGGTTTACTACAATCACCACTGATAAAAGAAACTTTTTCTACCACGAGCGGATTTACTTTTGAAAAGATCTGTAAAAGATAAAAGACAAAATTGCATACATTTTCTTACATACATTATCTTTGATAAAATAATCAAAATTTAACTTATGAATTTTAATGAAAATAAATGGAATTAAAAGCAACTTGCATCGGATACTAAACTGATTTATTTACTTCTTTATGTTATGAAATAATGTTCTAGTATGTGGAAGATGTACAAAATACAAGATACATAAAATTTAATTTTTTTTTTTTTTTTAACGAGAAAATGTGTATCTTTCCTAATTAAGTTAAGTAGAATATAAATCAATAATATTTTTTGGAGGGAAGTAAGTAGAAAATAATAAATATGCTAGAGTAAATGGATAGGCTTTTAAAGATAGAATTATATAATATCACTACATTTTTAAAAAAATTATTATTTTTCTAATGAAAATTACAATTTTCATTTATTAGTAATAGAACCAAATTTAATAAAACCTTATTTATAAAAAAGAAAAAAATAAATATAAAAAAAGAGATAAATAGATATAACCTTTATAACAATTTTAAGTTTGTTAGATTACAAACTACCACTTAACATAAAAAAGTAAGTGGTTAAAACTCATATTATAACAATTGCATATCCCATTTGCCCTTCTTCGCTGTTGATCTCACTGTGGTGTTAGTGATGATCTCTTTTTCTTTATTAGTTAACAAATGTAGTACATGGTTGGTTGATGACAGTTTATTGGATTTAAATTTTACTTATCAAATTATTGAACAATATTTTAATTAATTAAGGTAGATTAGTTAATATAACATTAATTCATATTGATATTTTTTTATAATGAAATAAATGTAAATGTATACTATTATATAAAGAAACAGAGGTTGTTGTTTGTTTAGAATAATGTTAACAACAACTAACTAATGATATGAATTGTTGATTGGCTTAAAATATAGTTCTTTACAAATGCCTAAGCTATTTAGAAATTATGTTATAACAGATATCATTTACGATTGTGTATAATCAGCATAAAAAAGGATAAAAATAGATAAAATAGGATAAAAAAGGATAAAATAGGATAAAAATCAATGTTACCAATAATAACAAATAAATCAATACCGCTGCCATACCACCAAAAAATAGGAAAATACTCTGTAAATTATTTAGAAGATAATGTTGAGATAAATAAATAATTAATTTAATAAATTACGTAACCAAATTAATATTAGATCTGGTCTTGATCGTGGTGTAGTGCTGCGATCAATACCAATGTCCTTGTCCAAGGAGGCAGGCTGGTTGCTGAGGATAACTTAGCCTGGAGGACCCATCTTAGTTATGAAAGGCCATGAACGGGTGGGGGAGGGGCACTCGCCCATTTTGCAATGCGCATGTCGCCCCTTTAGGTTAGGTTTGGGCGAGAAGGGTAGCCTCTTGGAGGAGGGACGTGGTGGCTCACCACAAGCGGGGAGTCAACACACCCTAATGATCCCAAGTGGACTCCAAACGGGGGCTCCGCTGCAGGAGCCCGAGCGGAAAGGGGAAATGGTAGGTATAATCTGCTGCCATGACTCTCAGAGCTGTCTGATGAGATGCCGAAAGATGATTCCAGTCACCCCTGGGCAACGGTGAGGGAGGTTTAGTCAGTAGGGAGTGGGAGCTACACTGTTTCATGGTCACCACGGCTCCATGTCTAGTGCCCACTTAGCGATATGCTAGGTCAGGGCGGCTAGCGTCCTGGCTTTGAGCCCAACACATTCTGCAAAGACCCTGTGCAGTAGTGCGTCAGTGCATTCCTGCCCTCACTGGTAAAAAAAACCAATGTCCTGCACATCCAACTTTTCTTCAGATGCTCTTTTCATACAACATTCAGTAGTATGAAGTAATTTGAAACCTCCTACTTTTCTGTTCACTGATATATTAGATAATATTATTTTAATAATATTGTTATTAATAAGGTATAATAAAATAAAATAACACTGTAAATTAACATCTATAATTGACACTTGCAGCCCATCTATACTTGTAATAGTTGACTGTTAATAAATGCAACAATTAACTGTTGAGTTAACTGGCATGTCAGAAGTCCTTAGTTCTCATTTTTTCTACATGTAATGTTAACTCAGTCATAACATATGTATACTAACTTCAATTGGTGATAACATAAAAAGACATTAATAATAATGTAAACATAATAACAAAATAAACAAATTTATAAGAAAGAAGAAATAATTTATATATCTCACTAAATTATAATACTAACCCAAATAAATAATTCAAAATATATTAAAATAATTTTAGAATTTTTTAAAACAAATAATAGTAATATTACATAATGTAGAAATAATGGCCTTATCTCTAAATTCACTTATTTTAAAAGATTACCCCACAAATTAAAAACGTGATATGCCCTGATTATAAAAAAGGAGAATGGCAAATAGACCATGTCATCATGGATAAAGATTTCCATAGAGAAATTCACAAAGTAAAAATCCTGACTGGAACTGACTCTGGCTCCAACAACTACATTATGAAAGTAAAAATTACATAAAATAAAAACCCTGAAGAAGAAGAAATCACCAATAAAATTAAAAAGGAAATTTGACTCCGCAACTCTAATTAATAATGAAACATATCTAAATAAAAATAAAAATCGATATGAGAAAAACTAGCCCCGTTAAAATCCAGGAGAAAACACCAATGGTGGAATGGGGAATGTGATCTTGCAGAAGAGAAAAGACACCAAGTCTGGATTAACCTTTAGACACAGAATACAGAAGAGTCTTATGAAAACTTACTCCTCCAAAGGAAACTGATAAGCAAAATAAGTAGAAATACGAAATAAAATTCCCACAAGGACATGTTAAATCAAATAGTACAAAGTTTTAACAAAAATGAATTGAGAGATTACTTCAGAACATTTTGGTAATTATCAACAAAAATTTGATCGCCCTACATTAATGCTAAAAGACAAAAAAAGTAAAATAATTCACAGTAGTTCATAAAATGTTAAAATACTAGCTGAAGCCTTCAAAAAAATGTATAATTGTGCAGAATCTGCAGAATTGCTCTTAGTATCTCTGATACTAAGAGCGTCTGCTCAGACGTTCTCTGTAATCAGGAAGAAGCTGACCCCCCATCCTTCATCGAATTGACACAAGTAATAAAAGAATTGAGGACTATAAAGCTTGTGATGAAGATCAATTGTTTGCAGAAGTTTGGAAAAATGCCAGTCAAAACACACTGGTAGAATTGCGCAGACATTTGATAGGAATATCGAAATAAGAAACACTCCCATAACACTGGATGACTGGTATAATCCACCTGCTTTACAAAAAAGGAGATAAGACAAACCCAGAAAACTACAAGGGGATAAAGCTATTAGACTGCACCTATAAAATCCTCTCCAGAACAATCCTAAACAAAGTTAAAAACACATTAGAGCCCCAATTAGGGGAATATCAAGGTGGATTCAGAATATAAAGAAGTTGTGCAGACTAGATTCTTATATTAAAACTAATAATGGAAAACAAATAAAAAACAAACAATTACTTATAACTTTCATAGACAAACTGAGACAGACCAGTTTGAGACAAGTTGGTGGACTTTCCCCATTGCTATTCATTGTTGCACAGGATTACATAATTAAAATTTGGCCAGAGGAAAATCCTAATTAAAACAATAGGAACTGGTAAAAATTCAATAAAAATTAATATATTAGGGTTTGCTGATTATTTGGCCTTGCTAGTGCTAAATATGGAAGAGCATAAAAAACAAATCCCCAAGTTAGAGAAAATTTTCCAAAGGGTTGGCCCGAAAATTTCTTATGAAAAGACAGAAATGATGGCCATGGATTCCCTCTGTATAAGAAAAATCAAAGTTAACGATAATTAATAAAAATAATTGAACAAATACAATAAAAATGACAATAACAATAAAAATGATTTCACAAATACTTAGGTGAAATCATTCACTGTAAATTTGATGGGGAAAAAACCATGGAAAAACAGAATAATTAAAATCAAAAGAGCACAATGTCTAACTTGGCAAACATGCAATAAAAAATGTCTCCCAATAAAATCCAAAATTCACCATCATAATATAATAGTTCTTCTAGGGGTATATTATGCTTGTGAGACTATCTTCCAGATTAGGAATGAAGGTAAAATGGACCAATTACTTAAAACAAAAAGGCAAGTTATCAGAACGTTTTTAAATAAAAGTTATCAAAAGGATGGAGTCTGATGAATTGCCACAAATTGAAACAGTCTACAAACAAATTAATCTGATTCTCAATACAATAAAAAAACTAAGGATTTCCCATTTTTTCCATATATTAAGTACGACTGAGAATCGAATTCTAAAACAGCTTGTCATAAGGAATATTAACAAAAAAACCTGTGGAAAAGATGTAGGAATCCATAGAGATCTTCAAGAATTTGGCTTGATGTTGAAGACGCCTGTGATAAAATTAAAATTTAATACGCCCTTCAAAACAATTGATTCAACGTTAAAAAATTTGAAAGGCATAACAAAGTGGAAGTCACACACAAGATCAGGAAGCAATGATCAGATAGCCTTTCAATTCTCCCAGAATTTCTTTATTCTATAGACTAATACAGAAATTCAAGAGGAACTAAAATATGATTGAGTATAGTGATCCAATGCGGGCCTCATAAAATATTAAAAAAAAATTATATAATAATTATAATATTAGAAAATAAATGTTATATTATAAAATTATAAAAATACAGAAGCATATAAAGTAAACTGAAAAGTAAAACTGTAAAAATTTCTGTATAAAAATGTCTAAAAGAAATTAAAAAAACAAACATTTACAAAAATATTTAGAAACGTATAAATCTAATAAACAAAATTCTAAATATGTTATTTTAAACATATAATTTTTTTTAAATATAAATAACATGTAGATATTAAAAGTAAGAATCAATAAATTAAAATCACACTAAATAAATATACAATTGCAGGTAAAAATAATAATTATTATTCCTGTAAATTGTATAACTTGAATGAACTCAAATTCACTTAATACACCTAAAGTAGCAGTAAAGACTGTTTAAATAAGTTAATAAATTTTCAGGTAAAATATTATATAATTCAATGTTAAAAATCACTAAAAAAACAAATCACTTACAAAATGATCAAATTGCTCCTTAACCCGTTCTTTAACATCTTTGTTTTTTTTTGGTCGCACTAATAAGTATAACTTTTGAAAATTTGGACAAGATCTCATAAGCTTCTCTATGACAACTTTGCCCACAAATCCTGTACCCCCAGTGATTAGTATTTTTTCTCCATTATAAAATTGCTGTATTGGAGTTTCTGATAAACTGGAGTTCATGATGCTTTTGATTATCTCATGAAAGTGAAAATTTTTATTAATCTCAGTGAATAGTAGTTTGTATTTAAATACAATAATGGGAATAAAATTTTTTCTTCTACTCTATTGTAGATTAGAACATCATTATTTATTAGAAAATAACCAGAAAGATAACTAAAAATTAAAATATACATAAAAAGTAAAAGTATGGTAATTATTAAATAATTAAAGGAGTTTTTCTTTTATTGTTGTACATGCTGTTAATTCTGATATTGGACTTGGATTAATTAATTCATTAAGAAATTTTTTTTGTAATTATTCTTTTACAGACACAGAGATTACAGAAAATTTCCCATAATTATAAAAAATTTGCATGGGATACAAACATTCATTTTTTTTTTTAAATCATGATTTTTAAAATTACATGACCATGTGTATGTATTCATGTCATGTTCAGCTGAGTCCCTCATTTAACATGAATTTAAATCATTGAATTAAAGATAAAGAAAATTATGAAAATATACAAAATGAACTTACAAATTTTACTGGTTGTAGAAAAAAGTAAAAAAAATATATAATTTACAAAACCAAATCTTTAAATTGAAATATTTTTTTCATTAAGAACTAAAAGGAGTAATTTTACCCCTCTGGACCTTCATTGAATTGCATGTTAAATATTGTGATTCAGAGAGTGCAATAATAAATATTTTGTTAAAATAAGCATTATTAAAATTGTTGTACAAAATTCAGCTTTCAATTTTTTTTTTGTCTTCACTCATTTGACTGGTTTGATGCAGCTCTCCAAGATTCTCTATCCAGTGCCAGTTGTTTTATTTCTTTATACATCCTACATCCTACATACCTAACAATTTGTTTTACATATTCTAACCGTTGCCTGCCTGCACAATTTTTCCCATCTACCTGTCCCTCCAATATCA
>JAAAKQ030099397.1:0-14434 GCA_010016005.3 Zanna intricata
GTACTTGTAAGTTTCCTATTTGATTACAATAAAATTTTATAACTATATTGTGGATAATAATTGACTTACCCTCGTATTTTCAAGAGAAATCTAATTAATTTGAAAATAGAAATAAATGTTTTATATTTGTGAAGTAACTGTAAATGAACACAGTTCTCACTATCACTCTTATAAGTGAATATTTATACAGTAAACAATACAACACCTAGTTTCTAAAAATAACCTATTTATGTTTTGTTATTTTTAAAATGTACCCAATAATGTAGTCCATATACAGTGCATTTCTGGAATACTCCAAATGTATACATTGTCTAATTTCAGTGTATGTTTATTTAATTCATTCCACAGAACTACACTATAAATTAGCTCAATTTTTAATGAAATCAGAAAGATGGAAACCTCTTCAAAACTAATCTCCTAATCGATGCCATCAAATTTTTTTTTGGGAAGATTTTAATGTTATACATTATATAGATTAATATTATAATAAGAAATAAAATAATAGAAATTAGTTCTATTAAAATAAATCGGGACTTGGGAAACAGTTCATTTTCAGGAGGTTTCCATTTTTATAAGGTTCTGTTTTGCAGCAATTTCATTGTATTAAGTACTGATCAATATAAAAGATGTATTTATTTACCAGTTTTCATGAATTTGGATTTAACCAGATCTTGAATATTCAGTTATCCAAACCGTTATTATTATTATTATATTTAAAGTCATATTTTATATTAATATATATATTTATTGAAATTTAAAACACAGAAAATGTTTTTATTTTTATTTACTTTATTTTTATGATCTTGGACGTACAATATATATTTCAAAAAGGAAGATGGAATTGATGAAATGATACTTGACCATAATTTCAAACCCTTTCCAGGAACCAAGATTTCACTAGTTCCAATCCCACTGTTATTATCTTAAATGCAAAGGGATTTTACATTATGTATTAAATATTCTATTTAAAGGAAGAACCAATTGAGGTATGAATTGTACAATTTTATTGTGGTTAATGATGTAGTTGATCATAGGTAACTGGATAAGTTCTTAGATTTTTGTCTAATGTCTGTTTATTGATTTCTGATCATTTTTTAGTATTCTTATTTGTGTTTTAAAGTAATTTATATTATTTATTTAGTTATGTAACTCTTTTTTTTAACCTAATTGCAGTTTGTATATAGGTATAACTCTGGTAACCTTTTAAACTGAATCTATTTGTTAAAAAAAAATCACCTGTAACATATTAAAAAGCACACTGTATAAACTTATTGGCTGCCTACAAAGTTGCATATTTCTTCTTAAATATTTACATTAAAATACTTAAAATATTCTTAAATATTATAACATTTTTATATAATATTTCATGGAGTAGGACTATTAACTTAAAAATATGCATTGTATTATAAATAAAGAATAAAACATTAGACTGAAAAGGTAAAATATCTGGGAAATGCAGTTATATGAGTTTTAATTGTGAGAAATTTATTTACGTAAAAAATAAATGAAGTTCTGCATTATTTATTTTATTTTAAGTTCTTTGCTTTCATCATCTTAACTACTAATTAGGAAGTGAACATATTCAGTTCTTTATAAATAAAAACACAACTTTGCATTTTCTAAAAAGTAAGTTCTCATTAAATCCTTAACTAAATTGACCAAAATGATGATTTTTCTTAGCTTTATTACTCCTTTTTAATTTAAAATATACAAGGTGTGGCTAGAAAATAACATGACTGATTTTTGTTAGACAAACAGCCTCAAGGTCAAATGCCGTATTGTCAAGTTGCCTGACATCCCCCTTTACATTCCAGTCGATGTGATGACCGCAGCCTGCTCAGTCACGCCACAGCCTTTGCTTGTGTCGGATCATGTACCTGCTGCTCGTTGGAAATATGGTAGGCGTTTTAATATAGAGCAAGATGATAACGTGAAATTTTTAGTGAAAATTGGCAAATTGCAACAGAGACCTATTCTCTCTTACAGCAAGTGTATGGTGATGAGTGTATGTCACGGGTTTGTGAGTGACATAAACGGTTCAAAGAAGGACGAGAAGAAATCGAAGATGATCTGCGTCTAGGATGTCCTTCCACTTTGAAAACATTGAAAATAGGCACTCTCATCCATTTTGAAGATATGAAGGTCAAACGATGAATAAGGAATATTATCTTGAGGTTCTAACTGCTCTCCGTGAGCGAGTAAGAAGAAAGCGACTTGTGTTGTGGAAGAACAAATCATGGATTCTTCATCAGGACAACGCTCCAGCCCACACTGCACTGATTCTTAAGTTGTTTTTGGCTAAGCGTGGGTCCCTGTGCTGGAACATCCACCCTACTCACCAGACCTAGCACCATGTGACTTTTTTATGCTCCCTAAAAATAAAAAATGTTACAGCAAAAATCCTGTTATTTTCTAACCTCACCTTGTATCATTAAAAGTTTCTCATGAATTTCTGTTTGCCATTGTACAGTGTGTTTTCTTTCTTTTCTTTTTGTTTACATTTTTCTAATGAAAACTTTTATAAAGATGATTTTTTTTTTTATATGATTGACTTAACTGGTTATCCATCATGTATGAAATTAGTGTATTCTAAAAAAATTTTCCAAAAATTAAACTTTTTAAATTTTGTGAAATTTGATTTTTTTCAATTTTGGTCTTATTATATGTTTAGATTATATTTAAGTGAAAAATATTCTGTCATAAATTTCATTTATTTAATTATTTAATTGCAGGTAATTAAAAGAAAGCGATATGCTAAATTACCATTACAAGCCAATTTTTATCCAATGCCAGGTTTAGCATACATCGAGGATGAAACATATCGATTATCTGTTGTAACTTCACAACCATTAGGCGTTGCTTCTTTAAAGGAAGGACAAATTGAGGTATGAATTTTACAATTTTTATTGTATTAATGAGATAGTTGATCATATATAATAAGGTCATTTCTTAAATTTTGTGTAATTTTATGTTTTTTTCTTTAAAATTGTGTTATTTTTATGTATTCTTATTTTTGTTTTAAAATAATGATACCATTAGCTATTGAGTTACTGTAACTCTTTTTTTAGCATAATTACAGTTTGAATATACTTAGAATATGTAATAACCGTTTTTAGATTTAAATTTAAATTAACAGCTAATTTAATTTCAGTAAACAAAAGAATGATGTAATTTTTATATGTGTAACTTATTAATATGTTACTTGTTTAATTCACAATCGAGGCCTGGCTGATGACTGAGATATGTAATCAGTACGAAGGTCAATAAGACGACTCCCGGTAAAGCCCCTCAGGGCTAGGAACAGGAGGGGTGGTGTGGCGATCAGAATCATCACTGGGTGTCTTCCCCTACGGGGGTTGGGATGCACATAATTTTAAAAACAAATAAAAATATATATATACTGTTAAGAATAAAGGATACCATGAGTGTTACTATTCTGCTTTTGTAATTATTATTGTTTAATTACAAACAAGGTTCAATCAACAGTGTTTAAGAAATCTATTATTACTATTTTTTTAGTTGAAATTTTGCATAAAGTTTTTTATTCTTTCTAGTATTACTATCAACCTAAGAAATAATTGTGCTTTTTTTTTTTATGAGAATAACCTTCTCATACTGCTAAGCTAAACTTAACTTAAATTTAATTTAATTTTTTCATTCTTAATTGCTTTATGTAGTATTTAACTTTATTATTAAACTTTAATAATTTTATTTTTGGTTATATTATTCAGCACAAAAGGAAAACACATAAATGTTTAGACTTAAAAAGTATTGGAATTCATTGAATCTTGTTACTGCTACTGAAATAAGTTATATATTTTTAATTTACATTCATTACCCAAATCAGTAAATAAATTCACTTGATTACAAGACTTGTCCGAATTTTATTATTTTATTTGATCATCTAAGCCAAAAAAGGTTTATCAAACAAGCAGTTTACAATTTAACATAACTGTTGTTAAATAAGACTACATTTGTAATTATACGGCCTTAACAATTGTGTTGCTCCATATCTGTTAGGTGCATAATACATGAGTTTTTTTACAAGTTATCTTTCAATTTATTAGTACAGCTCTGCATTACAATTAATCTAACCATATAAGCAAATATGATGGCTTTTATTGATTGACTGCAAACAAAAAAACAATTTATTTATTAGTTCATTAGCTCATTAAAATTAGCTTATTTTATATACTTTTAATGATATTGATTAAACTTTTATTTTTGTTTTAGATTATACAAGACCGCAAATTACTCCAAGATGATAATAGAGGATTAGAACAGGGTATTACAGACAACAAACCAGTACTGACAATGTTCCGGCTACTTGTTGAAACCAGAAAACCCAACTGCCATGTAATCAGAGTTTTAAATTTATTTTTCATATTATATGTATTAGAATTTAATAACTAATTATTTTTAACCACAACGCAAGTACAAAATAAGAAGAAAAATTCTTACCTTACTTTTTTCATTTTTTCTTTTATATTTATTGAAAGAAGTCAAAGCACTTTCAGACATTTGTTCTATTAATTATTTTTATTTTTTTATATCTTTTTGTATATTATTTTATTATATTATGTGCATTTGTAAAATGGTTTTTAAAACATTTTACAAGTGTGAGTGTCCCCACTAAGGATACTACAGAGTTCAACATGTCCTTAATTGCCCGTTTAGTATTCATGCATGCTCTCACTTGACGAGACAGATCACCAATTCCCTCAAACAGCCCCCCAAGTACCGGGAGGGCTGCCGTACTACATAACAACTGACCCCCCCTGCTATGAGTCGTCAAATGGGTCCGCACTGTCTTCCTAACTGGCGAGGCATCGCCCTCCCAGTCAGAATCTGAACTATCCGCAGTCGCCTATTGCTTGATGGGCAATAGGGAGGGGGGGATGCGACATTAGATGTTTATTTTTCTGTCTAGTCCCTTCTATGAGTTCTTGCTCCATCTCCACTTTGCTCAGATTGGTCGTGACCCTCGAAAGATTATCTGCTGACAGGAGAGTAATCTCCTGGCATCTCCGAGTGTCGACGGGAGGCACAAGTCTTCTCAGGACAGAAGGGCAGAGACTGCTTCTTCCAGCTTGTATCCACCTCTTCTGTTTAACCATGCCTGGGCCAGGCTGTTTTTTCCATTAGTAATGGCTTGTTACTAGCCCGAGGTGAGAAAGGGCACATGCTGTGTATTCCCGCCTCTTCTGGACTCTTTATTTAAAGGTGGATATTCTGCTGCAAAAACTTTGTCTCTCTGACTTGCATCTGAAGAGGACCGAGTGAAGACCTTTTCTATAATAAAACCTCATCTATTACTGGGTATGTTTTCCCCCAGAAGTCCTCTGAGACACTCCATCCGTTCATCTTGCAATAGGCTCCCAAGAGACCGTAAGGGCATCACAGCTGTTGCTTAAGCAAGACATACTTAATTAAATTAATAAAAATAATTAAATTCAAGAAAACAACCTAACTGATGTGTAGCAACAGTATAAATATTTCGTAGCAACGATAGGTTACTACTAAAAAAGTCATAAAACGTAAAACAAACAGAGAATTCAGTAAAACTGAACTAACAGTGAATAAAACAAACAAGTACCAAACAACGAACCAATAACCAAAGAAACTACAATCGAATAAAACAGACGAAACTAACAACCACAGCAGCAAATCAGCTGAGCGAGACATGACTGTACTTCACAAGATCTCAAGATCAACTCTTTTTTAAATAGTTAATCAGAAATATTATGCATTTTTAAGTTCAACTACTGTTTAAAATTTTAATATTTAAGGAACTATCACATTTGCAGCCATCATACTTTCATTAATCTGAACCAAAGGTGGTTCAGTTCACACTGGACATTTTCTGCAGTTGATTTGAAATATGTATTCTTATTTCTAATTAAACTTTTTATAAACTTGAGTCAAGTAATATTTTAAATTTTAAGATAATAACACTGTTGTAGAATTATAAAAAATAAAATACTTATTAAAAAACAAGAATTAAAGAAACAGTTTAAAAAAGGTTGTGAAGAAACCCAAAATTTTAAATGCTAATATGAAAGTATGTTATTCAGATCAGAATGTTTTAAGTTATTAAATCATGTTTTTCTTGTCCTGAGAAAATTATCCGTATACTCATTTCATTTATTTGACTTGCATACTAAACTTCATAGCTCAGATTTTCTACTGATGAGAATGTAAAATGCATTTTAATCACTGGTATTTTTTTATTAGTGAAAAATTAATAAACAAGTGAATCTGCTTTTAAAATATAAAAATATATATATATATATATATATATGAGGCATGTTTTTTAATTAAGGGCTATTTTGATATAAAAATTGAAATAAGCAAAGTATAAAGAACTTTATTAAGACAGAATAAACTTACATATATATATATATATATATATATATATATATATATACACGAGGTTTGTTAAAAAATTACGTAGACTATTTGAATTGCCCAGTTGGCTGCAGGGAAATTCACTTAGTGTTGCCTTCTTCGTACAGAACAGCTGATTACAAGGCAGTATGCCGATCAGAATTATCATTGTTTGTTGCTTAGCTGCGTAGTTGTTTGTGAAGTGCTGTTCGTGTCATATGGCGGATTTTACAGTGAGTGAATTGAACGAGCAAAGAGTTGTTGTGAAATTTTGTGTTAAACTCAAAAAATCTCCGAGTGAAACTTTTGATATGCTCCAGACAGCTTACGGCGATGATGCCGTGAAGCATGCAACATGTTTCAAGTGGCATGCACATTTTAAAGATGGCCGTCAGTCGATTGAAGATGATGAGCATCCTGGATGTCCTTCCACCTCAACTGACGACTCACACGTCGACAAATCAATACCATGATTCAGGCAAATCGATGTCTGGCTGTAAGAGAGCTTGCTGAAGAGTGTGAGATATCAGTCAGATCAAGTTACGAGATTTTGACCGCAAAATTGAAAATGCACCCACCCTGTTGCTGCGAAATTAGTTCCACATCTGATGATGGATGATCAAAAAGCTTGTCACATCCAGACTTGTCAGGAATTGCTTGAATGTTCAGAGGAAGATAAAAACTTTGTATCGAGGATCATAACAGGTGATGAATCATGGGTGTACAGTTATGACATTGAAACAAAGGTTCAATCGTCCCTATGGGTGGGTCAGATGTCTCCCAGACTGAAAAAAGCTCGCCAAGTTCATTCCAAGATCAAGGTGATATTGTTAGTTTTTTTTGATGCTGAGGATGTTGTCCACCACGAGTACCTCTCCGAAGGCTCAACAGTGAACCAGACTTACTACATCAAAGTTCTTAAGCATGTGCAAGATGCTATCCAGTGGAAAAGCCCAGAAATATGGAAGAGTGGTGACTGGTTTTTTCATCACGACAACGCTCCAGCCCATTCAGCCCTCAAAACTCATGAGTTTTTGGTCAAACACTCCATCACTGTTCTTCCCCACCGACTCTACTCACCTGACCTTGCTCCTTGTGATTTCTTCTTGTTTCCTAAACTCAAAACACCTCTAAAAGGAAGAAGATTTGAGATAGTACCTGAGGCAAATGTGACGAAAGAACTGAAGATCATCACAAAAAAGCGTTCCATGACTGTTTCCAAAAGTGGAATATCGTTGGGATAAGTGTGTACATCGGGAAGGGGATTCCTTTGAAGGGGACCCATAAGTGTGTATGTAAGTTATAAATAAAGTATATTTTGTTTTATAGACGTTTGTCTACATATTTTTTGAACAACTCTCATATGAGAGATATCTCTAAAGTGAAGACTATTGAAAATTTCTCTCCTTAAGGTTGGCAAACCTGTGTTGTTCATGGCCATACTAGTAATGTATACACTGCATTGTTGTCCGTAAGTTTTGGTGTTGTAGTATCTTTGATTACATGTGAATTATTACATTATAAAATAAATAAGAAAATTGATGTTGCTGTAAACTGTGAAATACGTGGAGTCATACATTTTTTAAACTATCAAAATATTAACCCAGCTGAAATTTATTGGCAGTTGTTTGCTGTGTATGGTGATAATAAAATGAATGAAAAAACATCCGAAAATGGTGGGAAAGATATAGAAATAACCGAATTAATGTGATGATAAGAATATTCAGGAGGTCCTTGATAATCATCAAGGACTTGTTGAAACATGATGATGAAATCAGAGATCATCGCTCAACGATATCAGACTTGGCCTTCTCTTTCCTGATGTTGCAAGAGCTCTTATTGATCACATTGTTCATGACCATTTAGGCTTCAGAAAGGTTTCTGCACATTGGGTGCCACACATCTTAATGAAACGTGGTATAATAATTTGAATGTTTTTAGAATTGTTTAGGCATACTGCTGATTGATTTCATACCACATGGAATGACTATAAATGCAGAAGCCTACTGCGAAACTCTACATAAGTTATGGCGCACCATTTAAAATCGATAATGTGGGCTGCTGACCAACAGCATCGTTTTGCTGCACGATAATGCATGTCCGACATACGGTATACTGAGAACCATTTCCATGGAAAATTTACGATCATCCACCACTTATCTCCTTCTGATAAGTGGTAAACGATTACCATTTATTTGGGAAATTGAAAGAATTTTTTAGTGGTAAGCAATTCATGGATGACGATGAACTTAAGAATGCTGTTAACCCTTAACAATCGTGCCGATCAGAGACAAATTGCCGTGCAGACTAAATTAACTTACACGTGGTCATTTACATCCCCACCCTTTCGTTATTTTTGATAAAAAAATTTTCAGAAAATTACATTAGGTTAAAAAAACTCTTCCTTTTTGTATAAATCAAATGTCATTTCCATACAATCAGTATAGAAATTACCACAGATATAAATAAAAATCATCCTTTTTTTAATTACATAAAATTTGCATAATTCACAAATTTTATCTTTTTCCTTTACCGATAAATATGTTTTTTATGATTTTTTTTTTTGCTCTACGTATAAAGCAGAGTCCTTGATTTGAAAGAAACTGTATTTTTAAGAATAGGTTGAAAATTGTGAGAGATCTAATCGCACAAAGAACACAATATTTAGAAAATAATTGCTCATATGGTTCATCTACATTGTCTAACGCTAAAAGTTCCCGTATTCTTTCATCGTCAATAAGTCTATTCATGTTAAAAAAATAATAGTTGTAACAGTTAAATAAGTCAGCTCAGAAAAAAAATAAAGTAAAGTAAATAAATCTGAATTGTACCCTATACCGCCAAATTACAAAAATAACCACACGTGTACTCGACTCATTATTTGTACATTTATACGATCATATAAATATTATTACTGTATAAAAAATATATACACATAATGAAAAAATTAATTAAAATAAAAAAATAATAATAAGAATTGCAACGATATTCGCTAAGAGAAACAAGCAGTGTGACAAGCCAGCTCTGGTTAGTCATTCTGACTGTGCTGTGCTGGAAATATACGTTGTAGTAAAAATAAGATATCTTTCTTTGTATTCAACAAAATGTCCTACGAGTTTCTTTGGATTCTCTATTATATTGTGAAATATAAAATGTAAACACCAAGCTAGTGGGTTGAAAATAATCTAAAATAATAACAAATAACTGAGTCACTACTTCGAAGTTACATGTTTGGACGTAAATCGTAATAAAACTGTCAATCTTCATGGCTGTCGACCGAGCAAAAATTATTATAATACTAGACAAAATAGAGAACACGCAAGTATAAACAAAACTTTTGTAAGACAAAGATAGAATGAGTAGGAAATTATATATCTCGCTCAGAAGGGTCGGATCAGACCTTTTCAAATGAGCCAAAAACCTCTATAAGAAAGGCGTGTAAAAATGTTCCCATATATCCTACAATACATTGTGATACCTTCTTGGAAACAGCGAATTGTTGCCAATAATCGTATACAAATATAATAATTGTACGAATAAATTTACGCGCCTACAAGTGTAATAGAATGTAAGAGCCTACAAAGATGCAATATATAGCTATCGCGGTGCATAAGGGTTAATCAGTGGCTACGTGGACTGGCGGCAGAGGAATACAACGAGGGTATATTGAAGCTGGTCTATCATTACGATAAATGTCTTAATTCATGTGGCAATTATATAGATAAGTAGTATAAGGTATGTAATTTAAGTGAAATAAAAAATATTTATAAAGTCTTCAGAATAAATGTTTTTACAGTGAAAGAGTCTCTACTTTAGAGATAACCTTTTGTGTGTGTGAGAGAGCGTGTGCTTGCGTGCACACATGTGCATGTGTCTGTGTGTGTGTGTGTGTGTGTGTGTGTGTGTGTGTGTATACATTTTTTATACATATATGCAATTCATTGCAATACATTTTTGATATCAGCTTACTAGCGTCATTATTCTGTGACTGAAGAATTCTCTCACCTGTGATTTAAGCCAGTTAATTACTCTGTTTTCCAAATCTCATCATCTTCAAACTTCTGCTTTGCAAGCCGTTGTTTTAAATGGAGAAAAAGTAATAATCATCTGCTGCAAGATCCGAACTGTGAGGCTGATTTTCAAAGACTTCCCAACAAAATCTCACAATTGTTCAGTGATTTTGTTTGCCTTGTGAGGTCATGCGTTATCATGGAGAAACAAAATCCCATTAGTTAACTTCATGCGCCTTCTGTTTTGAATCAAATGTCTTAAATTTTGTAAGCGTTTCACAGTATGTATTGGTATTAAAAGTTCTTCTATTTCAAGAAATTCGATTAGTAATATACCTTCGATGTCCCAAAAAACTGTAACTATAGGATTTTTCATTGGACTTACTTGCTTAAACATATTGGGCTTCAGAGATGATGAATGCCTCCATCGCATTGATTACTTATTATTCTCAACATTTGAGTAAGATATCCATGTTTCCATATCATCGGTCACAACATATCATCAATAGGATATCACCGGTCACAACATGTTTCCATATATCATCACCTTCAGTTTTGTAGCATCTCAAAAATGTTTGAGCTGCAGCAAGACATTTTTCTATATATGTTTCTGTCAACATTTTTGGTACCCATCTGAAACACAACTTTCGGTAACGCAGTTTTTCAGTTAAAATGTTGTACCTTACTGATCGTGAAACAAAAAGAAATTCAATTTATAATTGAGAAAAAGTAAGCCTTCTGTTTTTATGGATTTTTTGCATTCACATTTTCAGTCAATTCATCTGTGATGACTGTTGGACGACCACTATATTCTTTGTTGTGAACATTTTTTCTTCCTCCATGAAACAAATAACACCATTGGTGAACTTTACCTTGGAACATAACACTGGGTCTGTAAACATCAACAGTTTCTTTATGAATAAACAGCACCAGATTTATTTTTTGCTAATATATAAATTACTGATGTCACTTCACAACTCACAGACCTATTTATTGTGGCACTCATTTCAGCCAGGCTGTACACAGCTACTAATGCGGATAACAACATTAACCTACTGTTGCAGACAGATGATCGTTAATATAAATAAACATGCTAAACTAGCACCATCAATTTCCAATCCATCTAATGACGGCAAATTGAAGACGGCACTTACTTAAAAAACACTCCTTGCGTATATATATATATATATATATTTTGTTTTTTTTTTTAAATTCAAATAATTCTTTAACTTATTGACCACTGTTTTAATAAAATTTAGTATTAAATAAATTATAAGCCACCAGATCACAGTAATTAGATAAGTTAAATTTATCATATTAATTTCCAAGAATTGATTTTTGTGGGATCAGATCAGGATCTTCAGTTGTATTAAATTCTGTTATTGTATTGTAAATAATCCTTTCAAAGAACTTTGTTATTTTAGTTTGTTCTCTGTTTTAAAATTTTTGATTACTATTTTATTAAAAATATACTACAAAATAATAATAATAAGCAAAATACAATCTAAAATAAAATGTTTTAAAAGAATTATATACAATATAACAGTAGAATTCAATATCACCTGAAGGTATGGATAAATTTTCCTGCGAAAACTGATTTTTGGAAATGAATATGATAAGTCTAACTTATCTAATTACTGTATTTTGGTGATTTAAATTTTGCATAATATTAAATATATATATATATATATATATATATATATATGTGTGTGTGTCTGCACATGTGCGTGTGCATGTGTGTGTGTGTGCGTGTGCACATGTGTGTGATTTTAAAAAAAATTTATATTACTTTATTTTACAGGATACAGTTGGGGAACATCCTGGTGGTTATATATCAAAAGATTCTCATCTAGCATTGAATAGTTTATTATTCCCCATGAACAGGCTTATTTGGTCTGGAGATTCTAAAAGTGCTAATCTGGATTTATCATATCATCCAGTAAAAGAATCCCCAGGAATTGATATTCATCTTGTTACTTTAACTACATTAACCATGAAGTCTAATGTATCGGCTGGTCTCATTTTGCACAGAGTTAAATTTGACTCGTGTTTTCAGTCACATCTTCCACAATTACATCACAGTGAAGGAATGGTATGTAATAAATATTTATATGTTTCAATTAACATGAATATTTCTTATTGATTTTCTTTACTGTAATGCCTTAAGTGTTAAATTAATATTGGAATGTCAGACTAAATATAAAAAAAATATTTGATTCATGGCCAAAGACCTACATTATGCAGTATGCTTTTAATGTAAATCATATTAACTATAAATTTGCTAGCATGTTCATTATGATTGACTAAGTGACTAATTTCCTACTTTGTTAAAATATTATGTATATGGTGTAAAATAAATTGCAATTAAATTCTTTTTGATCATACTTTTATTCATGAGGAACCTGAATAGTAATTTTTTAACACTTCTAGTAAGGTCTAATTTAAGAACGTATTAGGCTTGCTGGGATCATTGCTGAAACTTAATTATCAAAACAGCTGCTGCTAAACATCAGCTCGCTTGTACACCATAGTACAATCCTGTTATCGAAACTTGATATGATTATCCTTGTTCTACATTGTGTCCTAGCCATTAGTTACAACATCGAAATGAAATGAAAGCTCATGTTAAATAATAAATTTATACTTAAGATATGGTTGCATTAGATACTGTTGAAAGTTGTATAAAAGGATCATTTGGTAGCAGGATGATGTTGAAATTTTGAAATGATTAACAGAATGTAAGTTACTACTCAATTTATTCATTTTTTGCAGTATGGTAGAAAAACCTCTGGTAAGTTGGGTGGTAAGCTCTGATCATTGAACATCACTGATTTATTTGAATTTTTTATGCTTAATATTTAACTATATATATATATATAATTATTATTTATTTAACTATAATTTATTAATTGTATTACAGACTCTATTACAATTCAATGTAAAAGTTACTTTTATATTTTTAAATTTGTTTGATACAACATTATTCAGATTTTCAACCTTATATGTGTCTTTTAATAAACTAAAAATTAAAATGAAATTTAAAATAGAATATATAATTGGTTTATTTTTAATCTAGATTAATTTTGTCTGAAGAACATCAGTAGAGGTTGCCATCCTTCATGGTGGATGGTTGCAACTCAGCCTGTCATCTGGAAGGTTCTATGTTCAAATCCCACTCAGCATAGCATTTCTCTATATTATAAAATCTCTATACCATATTCCATGTACAGCTTTCAAAATTTTGGTGATTTTAATCTTAAAAAAAACAAAAATAGCCAGTCGCAGGACTGGCAAACAGAAGTGAAAACTTAAAACAATGAGTACCGATCATTGGTTAATAATTATATTTGATTCTATTGCTGATTCTAATGTATGTGATTATTCATTTAAAAGGACTTAATGGACTACTTAACAAATCTATTTATAATATTGTGTAATGATTTAATTAAATAATTTGATAATAAAAATTAAATTGGTTTTCTTTATTAAATAAATGTTAGAAAACATTTACAGTTTAGTAATGAATTATATATAGTATAATTGTATATGTATGTGCATACTGGTATACAGAAAGAAAGAAAAAGAGCAGGAGATAGATAGGAAAGTGGAATCAACATCTTTCTTTATTGTATATTGATGTAAACGTATATGCGCATATGCATAAGTATTCAGAAAGGGAAAAAGAAAGAGAAGTGTATTGGGAATCACCGACAGATCATTAATGTTTTTTCTCCCACCTCTCATTCTATATATATATATCTTTTTTTTTGTATAGTTTTCGCCCCAATTGGAGCACTTAATTCATTCCATGTCCATTATGTCTTTGAAGAACGAGGTACAGAGTTAGCTTGCTGCCTCCTTCATTCCTACATCTGCTTCATATTTTGTGATCTGGCGACCCTCATCCTTTCCGTTAAGAGTATATTGGGTTGTTTTCTTATATTGAAGGGGAGTTGAGCTAGTTTGTTTTCTTTTAAGACCTTCTTTTCCTCTCTGTTCTTTATCATTTCTTCCGTTATAGTTAAGCTCTCCATGTC
>JAAAKQ030099408.1:0-11295 GCA_010016005.3 Zanna intricata
AACCTTAGAACTCTCGACTTCGAAATCAGCTGATTTGCGATGTCGCGTTAACCACTAGACCAACCCGGTGGGTTAGAGGAACATATCTCATTAATCTCCGTGGCGGAGTGGTAGCGTCTCAGCCATTCATCCGGAGTTCCCAGGTTCGAATCCCGTTCAGGCGTAGAATTTTTCATACGCTACAAAATTCTATTTTAATATTCCCACGTACTTCTTTGTAAACTTTTGTAGTGAATTAATTCATCAGTCAAAAGAAGAAAAAAATAAAAAAAATAAATAAATTGGTACAATTCATTTTATAAAAATAACAGGACATTTTTGTGAAAAACCTTCTGGTCATTTGAAAAATATGAAGTAAGTTTCTTTATTACAAATAGAATAAAAAAAGGCCTATAAGCAAGATGAATGATGGACAGGAGAAGACGGCAGAAGTTAAAGTAATAAAAAAATAACCAACAGAGAAAAAAATTTAATTTGAGATAAGAAAAATAGCGATGAACTTGTAAATGAAAAAATCTAATCTTAATAGTAATATAATTGTGTTAAGTGTAATAAAAAAAATAAACAAATACAGAATTACCCATGAGTTTGTAAAAAGAAGAAAATAAATCAATGGAAACGGCTAATTCCATTTATATTTAGTTTCCCCTGAAATTATAATTCGTAACGGTATAATTGGTAGAAATTTAGATGTTATTCTAGGATACCAATTTTCGAACATTCAGTTCGCGCCAATAAACCACGAATTTATTACTAAAAAACCTTTTAACCAACATATATTTCAAAATTTTTACAATAAATTAAAATAACACTGTTAAATCTAATATACTACATAAACATGAATTAATTAAAATATAATTAATTAATTAAAACTTCTTCTTTTAAGTCAGTTAATTTCAAACTAAAACATACGAAAGTATATTATTTCAATATGTAAATTAAAATTTACTTTTACGGTAAACAAATGTATAACTTTTCCCACAGTTACTTTCACAGCGTACCTTTCTCGAATAATAAATTAATCTAATACTAACAAGTAATTATAAAAGTAAAATCCATATGCATGAATGAAAAATAAAAAAAATCTGATGTGGACACCACATGACTTCTTACGCATATTAAATTACATATACATATTTATTCAAGTATATAAAATTTTATACCACTAATAACTTCTGATTTTTAAAAAAAATACTTTTGTTGTTATTATTGAATTATTATGTACTGTAAAAATGTTTACAGTCAGAGATTAATAATTATTAATAAATCAATATATTTAAATTAGAAAAATACAGAAAGCGAAATTTGTTTTATGAGTTGTAAAATTTCATTATAGTTTAGTTAATACCGACCGTCGCCGATAGTACCGTCACACACGCGCGTATTAAATACGGTATGCGCTCACGCGTTAGAATCAATGGATTAAATAAACGAAAAATATTATATTTAGATAAAATGATAAATATTTTAAATTAAGTTGTGTGTGCGCGTGTGTGTGTGTGTTTTGCAAGCCGGGCATCAGAATCAAGTGTTTATCAGATTTTTTCGATTTCGTATAATTTTACTTTCTGGGCGAATAAAGTATTAAAGGGAAAATTATGGAGGTCATGTGAAATACTGAGTTTGTTGTTTACAAATCTTTTAAGTTTTAGGGACCAATGAAAAAAATAAATATATATGAATATATATATTTTTTTTAGTCATTTGTTTATAGTATATCATTTAGTTATAATTTTTGTCGTTTCATACGTACGTACGTATATGTGTAGCTCTACTTTTGGTTTTACAACTCAGGATTAACGAAAATCGATTTTGTTCAAATTTGCCTCAATTTTATTTAAGGAGGATTAATCATATTAATTTTTTTACAAAATTCGTTAAGGAGGTGGGGGATATCAGGATAAAACCAATTTTGATATTCTTCAGAGGTATTTTAGAGAAAACTTCATTAAGGTAAATTTTTTACCAAATACATTAAATAAATAATCCAAATATTTTTTCAAAAAATCAAATCCACCTCTTAATATAGATTTTTTTGTTCTTTTTCTCTATCTCTGTTCAGTCTAAATATTAAAAAAATAATTGTTTGAACCCTTATACTTTATTTATAGTGCTATTAAGAAATTTTTTTTTAAATTATAGACCTCGGACCTAAAAAGTAGAAAAGATTTTTTCAGAAAATTTTATTTTTCTTATTTGGCCTTATTGAAGGGAGTATAAAATTATAGAGGAGCTTTACTTGATTCATTTTTATTATTAATAGTCGGTAAAATCAAATATTTTGCCAGCTTCTTTTTAATTTCTGTAAATAATTATACATATATTTCAAGATAATTGTTTTTTACACAGCATATTCAAACATTATGAAAAAAATA
This sequence comes from Zanna intricata, assembly GCA_010016005.3. Lineage (NCBI taxonomy): Eukaryota > Metazoa > Arthropoda > Insecta > Hemiptera > Fulgoridae > Zanna > Zanna intricata. The sequence continues at coordinate 2,376 of JAAAKQ030099408.1, forward strand.
TGGTAGGAGTAAAAATCTGCGCTGAAAAAAAATTATACGCAGTAGAAATATACGTACAACAATAATATCCATTCATTAAAAAATTCTTAATATATGAATGGATTAATTTTTTTTAAATTCTACTAATATCTTAAATATAATTAACTGCAACAAATTGCATAGTAATTAGAATTAATAACTCGAACTACATAATTTAATTACCACTTGTAGTTATATTTTTAATGAACTACTACATTATGTTAAGTTTAAAATGTATTTCTAAAAGAAAACTTTTAAGAATATTGACAATATTTTAGCAAATGAAATTAAAGGACGTACTGAAACACTTAAAAAGACAAACGACGAGTAATATTTAGTAATTTATAGTTTCTAAAACTATTAATAGTCTCCTGTTCTTAAGTGACAACTATTTATAAAGATGAAATATTTAATATCCAGTATTAATGATTTTCTGTCTTTATACTGGAGAATTTTATAAACTATTGAACCCAGCTACTAATGAATTTAATGTTGAATATAATAATACATAACAATTAAAATATTTTGTTTTAATAATATCTGTTTCTATAATACTATAAAAAGATAAAATTATTAAAATATAAAATATAATTAATTTTCTTTTAAATTAAACACGATTTTCTCTTTGTCTTTGTTTTATTGTAAACAGAAGATATCATTATGAAAATTATTAAATTCTGTTTAACAGTTAAATACCACTTAATTAAATTAATCCAGGACAATTTTATTATTAAATTAAAGGATTTTTATTTTGTTAGAAATAATACTGCAACATGCACTAAATCTACTTTCTGAAAACTATACATGAGAGTTCTATTCCAAAAAAAAAACATCAAAATCATTACAGTACTTCCAGTTGAACAATTTTAATTAAAATAAATTTAAAAAATAAATTTAGAAAAAATATACGTGAAAATTTCTTTCCTTTAAAAAACCTAGACAGTAAAAATATTTAAATTATCTTTATCGTGCAAAGATTCTCACTTGTAATACGCCATCATTAACAGCGATGCAATGCAACGAATACTGGTGACAAACAGCGCATAGGCGGCCGCTAGCCGCGGATGTATTCCAGCATCGTGTTTCTAAGCATACTTTTCGTTCATATCTAGAGAACGATGAATTTTTCGAAAAACTGACAAGTTTTATGGAATATAGCCTAATTAAACTTTGAAAATACAGTAATTTTTTAAAATTCTGTCCCCAAGCGTAGCGCCTCCTTTACAAATATATATAAAAGTTAAATATATTACCACTCCTATGGACGTAATCGGGTAGAAGTAATAATTATCAAAATCGAAAAGAATACAATTAAGAATAAAGCGGAAAATATATAAAAACGAATACATACTGATCCAATTAAAAAAAATTTTTTTTTTTTTTGAGATCGATTAAAAAATATACAAACATCAAAACAACTTAATAAAGTTTCTCGATCTACGCATAATCTAGTACAGGAAGGTCAATTAAATTATTTTAATTTTTTTATGTATTATGCGGATGACGAAAATCAAGTCAACTGGTGAAATGCGGGAAACGAATAAGAGAAGTAAAAATCATAAAAAAATAATTACTGATTGAAAGAAAAAAAGTACGCACAATGCGATGAAGGGAATAAAATACTGCTCTCAAAAATGTTAATCAAACTAACTTGGAAAATTATTATGAGATGAAAAGGTATTATACTCAGTTAAATTTCCCATTTCTAAGACAGCAAATCTTTCTCAACTTGTATACCAAATATATTCACCACAAAAGATATTTTAATTTGTTAATTTATCAAAATTAAATCATTTTTCTACTTATTGCGTGTTCTTTTCTCTATCCCGCTGCGTATTTTCGCAGAAATCTCTGTTTTTTTCGCAAATATTTTTTATTTCGATAAATTTGAAAATTTATCTAACTTTTAAAGAAAAGTATTTCATCCTTATTTAGTATATTCAGAATAGGAAAAATAATTGGCTGAGATATATCATGAAATATAAAGGGATTGATTAAATTACTGTTAAAGATCAGAAGCGATGTTTTTGCAAAAGAAGAGAAAAGATTAAAAATTACCCATGATTAAAAGGAAAATAGGAACATAAAAAGGAAATAGGAATATCAGGAAGTTAAATGTTTATCGAATGGAAACGAACATGGTGCAAATGACCTACCTACCTACCATATGATACAACATATTAACGAAAATAGCTGAATAAAATGAATAGAAAACAAATATAAATAAATATAACATTTATTACTCATAAGAAATTGTATTAAAAATAGATGAAAATTACATTTAAAAATAGGAAAAGAAAATGTCATTAAAAATATCGATTCAAAACATACCACAAAATATCCATGGCGAATTGGTAGCATCTTGGCCTTTTTATCAGGAGGTCCTGGGTACGGGATTTTTAAAATTTAACAAATTCTTATTTTCATGTTCCCACGGAAAACTATTTTGTTCACTTCTGTGGTGAATTAATACACGAGTCAAAATAACAGTTTACTTAATCCTGTGATCGACAGAAAAATTTAATATTGTTCAAGTTAGTTTCAAAAAAACCCTGCAATTAGAAATCATTGAGTTTTTCTTACCTTCATTTTGGTAGTAAAAATTTTTTTAAGACTTTCAACAGACGGACAAACCCAGTCATAGCAAAATAACCTTATGTATACTCTCTGTTGTAAATATAATACAAATTACCGAAAAAAAAAAAAAAGTACATATATGAGGTGTGATAAAAAAATAGGGTGAATTATGTTATGAAAAACAAAGTAAGAAAAATACTTTAAATATGAGTTAATCTCGTTCAAAATACTGTCCTTGGTTAGCAATACACTTATCCCAAGTTGAATCCACGACTGAAAGCATTTCTGGAAGGCTTCTTTTGGAATGGCTTTCAGCTGCTCTGTCGTTCTCAATGTCAGGAATGGTGTCAAAATGTTTCCCTTTTAGCACATTTTTTATTTTCGGGACCAGAAGTCAAATGGTGCTAAATCTGGTGAGTAAGGGGGATATGGACAGACAGGAAGACTTTTAGCGGCCAAAAACTCGCGAATCAAAAGCGACTTGCGGCACAGCGCGTTGTCATGATGAAGAAGAAAGCCGTTGGCCCATTTTTTAGATCTCTTTATTCGCACATCGTTTCGCAAACGTTCCAGTACCCCCTTGTAAAATTCGGAGTTTGCAGTTGTTCCCCTTGGAACGAACTCTGATCGCACTATGCCCTCACAATCGAAAAAAACAATGAATATAACCTTGATGTTCGACTTTGATTGACGGGCCTTTTAAGGGCGAGGTGAATTACTGGTTTTCCATTGAGAACTCTGAAGGTCATAGGGTCATAGGGTCTGAGGGTTTTGTCTCAGGGTCATAGCCATAAACCCAACTTTAATTCCCAGTAACACTTTTAGCCATGAAGTCCGCATCTGCATGAAGACGATCCTTCCGTGAAAACTGAAACACGATTTTCTTTTTGTTCATCAGACACGACAAACACTGCAAACACGACCTCAATGTAGAGACTATAGAAGCAGACTGACAAGCCGGAACGTGTTCAAACTTGTCATTGCCTGTCTCAACACATAAGGGTATGAGACATACTAGTTGAAATAGATGCAGCGTAAGTAACTGCTGCTATAAAAATTCATTTACCATATTTTTTTATCACATCTCGTATATAATTTTCCTTTGTCTTTCTTCCATTTTTTTTCACAGGAATAATTAATGTTTCAATTTTTAGCCGTACATAAAAAAAAATATAAATATTTTCGTTCATTTTTACATTTTTCGTGAATTCAGGCACGAGTGATTTTTATAATCAGATACCGTTTTTATCGTTAATCAATGCCTAATTGATGACAGCACTACATGTTGTAAACGAATGTTCCAATTTCATTAATCATGCTCGTTATAATATTAAACTACGGTTCAAACAGCAGTAGTAACTATTATGCTATTATTACAATGGCTGAGTATTTTTTGTAATGTCTATTTTTATCATTATTAAAATAAACTACTATATAATTTAAAAAATAAAAATAAAAAAGAATAATAAACAAGAATGTGCTAAAAATAAAACACAGAAAACATAATATACATTAATATTCATGATTCTGAAAAACTTAAAACAGTTGTTACAGGAAAAGATAAATTTTTGTTCGGAAAAAAATTAATGTGATTTGATATATATATATAAAACTGCGTTAAATAAAATATTACACTACTGTTATGTTTTAAATATATCACATAAAATAAAAAACAAATTGCTTTTTTATCTTAAATTATTCTCTATAAATTAAAACAAGGAAAACCAGAATTTACAGCGGTGTATATATATATATTTATATATAAAAAACACAAATGAAAAATATCTTAAAATTTAGTTATAATAATCGAAGAATACAGACTGGATAGGAAGATCCAGAAGTGTGGCGAAATAACAAAAAGATGTGGTAGGGATACTGCATATAATATAACACGGTCGGTATACTCGCCGTAGATGAGAGTTTTTGGAATAATGCCATAAGATTTAACTCTTTTTCTGTCCAAACTTACTCCCTCCTAACCTCCTTGATTCTTACTACATGTTATCGTACGTTGCCGTAGAGTTTTACGACTTAAATAAAACTAATGATAAATAAATATATACAAAATACAATACAAGGTATTGTTGTATTACTGTTGATTAAAATGATTTCAATGCTGATTATTATATATGACTGTATTAATTTTATGTTAAGACTGTAACCCATTAAAAAAAAAAAAATTTCAATATCACTAATACAACTAAACTGAAACTAAAACACTTCAGCAACATTTTACGACCTCTTCAATCAGTTAGTTAATTTTAAAATTATCCATTTTATTATTATTCACACTTAATATTGATGATAACTTGTTAATTTATCTATGAATATATTGACCAATAAAAGATTTAAGTTTTATTACTGTTTTATAACCAAATCGTATTTTAAAGTTTACAAATAAAACTTTATTAGATAATAATTTGATAGTTAACTATTAATCATATTTTATAATTTTCATTAACTGTTTCGTGAATGATGAAAAATTATATTTCATTAAGCCATAATTTTTTAAGAAAAGTAATTTTTTTTTTTTAATTTCACTTAATAAATTCTTTCACTTTATTAATAATAATAATAATATAGTCTACATTCTATTTACATATCTTTTTTTGTTACGAAATTAACTAACCCTAATTATATTTAACTAATTAACGAAATCAATCCAATTTATCATTTAAAGATTTTATCACAAATTTTTACTCTCTCCGATTTCTTAATTCTTCTCTTCCCGAATATTTTTCGTATCACCTAAAATTCAACATCCTTTTGTAATATATATTCTTACTTTTTACCTTAACATCATATTCCTATATTCTACTTTCCTACGTATTTTGTAGTGGTACACTCTGCATAAAATATTCTCAAGAATTTCTTTCTAATTCTTAGATCTGATAATAGAAAATGCTTATTTTTTTCTTATATAGAATCTACTTCTTTATTTCCTTAATTTTAGAAATCATTTGTAATTTTATTACCTAAATAAAAAAATTCTAAAAATAAAAAAATATTGGGTTCCCTTATTACTCGTATAATACTCCTCATTACTCCTCATTACTCTCCATTCTATCTCATTTTATTATTAATTTTTAAACGTTTTATTTATAAATGATATCAGTAAGGGATTTCATGACTAATAAAAATGTTGTGTGGACACAACATGACTTCCTTGTATGCCAATTATACTAACTAAATTACATATAAACATTTTTTTTTAATGAAAAGTACATAAAATTTTATTTCATTAATAACTTCCGATATTTTTTTATTGTTATTATTTAATTATTATTTATAGAAAACATTTAATAACTATTAATAAATCAATATATTTAAATTAAAAAAAAAGTAAAAAAAAAAAATAAAAGGAGATGAAGTCTGATTCAAACCATGTGATACCCTTGTAAGATCCAAATATTATATTAATTAAAATTTCTTTTGGCTAATACTCTGAAACCAATGAAAATAGGATATAACACTTAAGATATATCAATGAAAAGCACTCTATGAGAACTAAAGTTAAGAAAAAGTCCAAAATCAAAATTTTTTGGGATTTTGGGCTTTTTTGGACACTTTTGATTTGATCTATTGCAATCAAAAGGTGAAGTGCACAACTAGATGTTACAACAGTCCTAAATCCAATATTTCAACATTCTACGGCTTAAAATGAATTCAGGGACGGTCAAAATGGATATTTCTGTTGAAATTTAAAAATCGAAATTTTTCGCGTTTACAATACTTACAATAGCTTGCGATATACCTTGCAATTACAATAAACGAAATAATTATTACAATAATAATTAAACTTTCTACTCTTAACTATCACTTAACTCTTTATAAATATTGTAAATAATTTTTTTTTTATATTTAAGTTCGATTTTTAGTAAACATTTCACAAAATGTTTCCATTCTATAGAATAAAATTTTAATATCAAGAAAAAAAACATTATGATTGGATACAATTAACTAATATTTTTTCTGAACGAGGAAAATTAATTAGCTAGTACCTGAATATGAATATTTATTAACTAAGAATGATATATTAAATGTACGAAATTAAATAATTTGGAATCTTAGACTACTATCGATGAATTTTTGAATATTAATTCGAAACATTGTGGTGAATCTTAGACTACTATCGATGAATGATTGAATATTAATTCGAAACATTGTGGTAAGTACGACGAGTCTTTCCGAGCGCACAATACTACACTTCTCGAATGCCTGAAGTACATACAATTCGGAATACCTTCTAATTCAGTTAAAAAATGTTGGTTTGGTACATCTGGTTTTGAATCCTGCTAAAGAAGTACCGCGAACCATAGAGAAATCAAATGATTTTTTAACATTTCTTTTTAGCGAAACCAGACCCGCACTTTCTTAAATTTAATATAATGTACATGTATATTCGTATTTACCTTTTTTATACTTTAAAGTTGGATACTGCATGATAAATATTTTAGTTTTTGTCGGTCAGCAAATATATGAAGGTTATTATTTGAAAACCAATAATAATAAAAAAAAAACTTAATTCTGCTATCCCAGAAAATAAAAAATAAAAATATACCAGAAAAAATGAAAGAAAAGTATTATTTTGATCATGATATTATTGTTAAAAATTATGTTTTTAATAACAGAAGAGAGTTATTTACGGTAATAAGGTAATATGGACGTCTTTATAATTATATTTTACATCTTTGAAATCTGTAATAAAGCTCAAGATAATTTATAACTATTATTTAATTAGAGATTAATAATACGTATTAATTTATTACGTTTTAATAAACATTAAATTTAATCAAACTACAAAACTTAATAAATCTATTCAAATTATCTTGATGTCATATGAAAATCGAAATAAATCAATCAAATAATACTATACAGTGACGGTTTTCTACCGAGTAGAATATGGTTAAATGATTCACACAATAAAAAACTAATTTTAGAATTGAATGTAATAACAATGAAACAGTAGCTTTCTTATGTATTCATTGATACAACACTAAGAAAAAGACGGGCCCAAGGCCCCCACCGTGAAAATGTTGCGTGGTTTATGTTCCATTACAAATGATTATTTTTATATGTTTTTGTCTATTGAAACTAAATAATGTTCATGAATTTAGCGTAATAATAAAAACTTTTACTACAAAAAGCTTCAAAATCCTGAACATCCATAGCTGTTTTATGAATTGTGATTTTTTAAGACAGCTATAACCCCATGTTTTCCTTTTTTATCCCCAAAACAAAATATAATTTTAGATAAAGTTTTCGAATGAATGATTCCGTTAAGAAGTATAAATCGTTTGTATACTGCGCATAGCCGTCCGGCGCACCACCACTGGTGGTCAGGACGCACCACCTGTTTAGCTGCGTCAATAGCAGCTAAAATAAAAATGTGAGCACATACAACAAACCCATGCACCATCCTTTTTTATGGAAAAGAAAGATGCTGTATAAATATACTAAAACTATACATTTCACTCGTAAATAAATTACAGAAAATTGCTGTGTAATGTTCTGTTTTACAACATTAAATCGATTAACAAAGTAATAAATATTTTTTCCCAGGATTAATAATAACAAACGAAATTATACAACTAGATATGTATTAACAGACTTATGACTGCTGGTTGGTTGGTTCACGTATAACATTAGAACAAGAAGATAAAATGAAATATTCTTAAAAGTGTATAGATTTTTTTGGAATTCTGTCACAGTCATCAATTTTATTTACATTTTTGTATAGATGATACCGATTTTACATTAATAGTCAGCGTAGGCAGTTCACTATCTTATTTATACTTAGATTATAATTCACTTATCACGTAAATTAAAGAATCTACATATATATAAAAGTAAATGTTCGTTATTTATCCACTATAGTCTAAAAAACTACTGGACCAATTTACACGCGGTTTTTTGCAAAATGGTCCGCGTTGTCCGGAGAAGATTTAAAGCTATTGAAATCCTCGATCTGTCCAGTACAAAGAAAGTTAGGGGGTATTTTGAACCGACTACTGTGTTTAATGAGTAGTTTGAATTAAATCCGATAAGTAGTGCTGTTGTTCTGACAATTGGGTTTATTTACATTCTGACTTTTATAAAGTGTAAGGTTAAATTTTGCAAAGTTCTGTAATGTTTAGTTATAATCAATCTTTCAATTGTGTTCGTTTAATCTATATCTATCAATATATATGTGTATATATGAGTATATATATATATATATATATATGTGTGTGTGTGTGTGTGTGTGAGTGTGTGTGTGTGTATATATATATATATAATGTAGCAATAGCAAACCATTGCCGAGTCAGGTAGTAATATATAAAAA